>OZJO01013692.1:0-27404 GCA_900406225.1 Acrobeloides nanus | reverse complement strand
CAGAGACTGTTTGTCGGCCGGCAAAAAATAGATGTAATCTCTAGCAAAACAAAGAAAAACTTTAAATTTATGTGCGTTTTTCTTGTGTTTCGGACGATCCATATCATAGGTCGGCAAGGTGGGGGGGAGGGGACCCCCGATGAGTGGTCCCCCACCACCTCCATAAAAAAACGACTTTTTTTTTTTAGTCTTCTGACACCCAATTTTTATCCACCTCATATGTTCGTCGGGGTCTATGCGTGGTCCCCCTCAATTTTGGGTCCGTGAGTGCATGGTCACCTTCAATTTTGGGCCTATGAGTGCGTGGTCCCCCCTCAATTTTGGGTCCGTGCGTGCGTGGGTCAGGGGCGGGGGGAGGCTCCCCCCCCCTTGCCGACCTATGATCCATATTATTGCACGGCGCACCAAAATTGAAAATTTTTTGAAACAGCGCAAAAACATGAAAAAACGTGTTTTCTAGTCTATAATATCATGTTACAAAAGGAATTTTTGAGTTTCACAACTGTGCTTAAATTTTCGAATTTTCACTGAAGAAAAAGACTTAGAATTTTTTCGCAATTTGTCTATTTTTGAGGTATGTCGAAAAATCGACACATCTCAGCGAAAACTTCATGAAATTCGATAATTTTTGTTTTAAAAATATTCTACAGCTTCAGACCTATGATTCTAGAAGGCCCATTTTGTGGTTTTTAAAATTCTCGATTTTTAAAATGACTCTGAATTTTGACATTTTTCGAAATTTTCTCAAACTTGCAAGTCATAGAACTTTTTACAGGCACCTCCATTTTCGACAAGCGACCACTTTTTGAATTCGTTTCGAGCCATAGAACAAAGTAATGAAGCGTTTTTTTAGATTTTGATCGAAAATAAAAAGTTATACACTCGGAAAGGGTCAAAAACGACAACTTTTGGGTGTTTTTGACCCTTTCCGAGTGTATAAATTTTTATCTTCGATCAAAATCTAAAAAAACGCTTCATTACTTTGCTTCGCTCAATAAGACCGATTAGATCGTAGTCAGCATACACTCTTACCACTACTGAAAAAACTTTCATCGAAAACGGATGAAAAATGATGAAATTAGAGCATTTTTTGAGCCGCAAGGACTTATCGAACAACCCAATAAGTAAAAATCCAAAAGTAAAAAGTTTTCTTCGATATCCGAACTGGGGACCCCCGATGAGGTGGTCCCCCACCAAAAAAATGCCCTTTTTTGTGCTTGAGGTAGTCTCCTGGCACCCAATTTTTATGGACCACCTCATATGTTCGGCGAGGTCTATGTGTAGTCTCCCTTCAATTTTGGGTCCGTGCGCGCGTGGGTCAGGGGGGAGGCTCCCTCCCTCCTTACTAACATATGATAAGCATCACACACTATGTTATCATTACACACATATACACTCTCGGATAGATGAGACAATGTTAGAGGCGTGGCAAGTGGCAGCTGAGTTGCTGTCAGGATCCAACAGAATGTTACTGCAATGTCTTACAGGTATAAGAACTTTTGATCGACCCAATATTTTACGATAAAACCAGTTTAGATTGGCATCAAATATTCCCACCAAAAACGATTATATAAAAACTGACTTGAGTTGATTTAACATAGAATTTCTTTCGGCTGGAAATGTGTAGTTTTCGAGTTTTTTATGTTTGAAGTGTTGAGGGATTTTAAAATATTTTGGCAATGTTAAAATTTTTAGGAAATGAATAAAATTGCCTTATTCTGTGTCATTTCTTGTGTCTTCGTTGCCTGTGAATGTTTGTGTCCTAGTTGTGGGGGTGGGAGTAGAAAAGAAAAGCGTGTAACAGACGAAGAAACAAGAGCTGAAGGTATTAGATCTAGACTTTAAGTATAAAAATTGTTTTTTAGCTGGAACCCAATTGGGGACTCAACAAAATGTTGATCAACAGCAAGCAGCTCAACAAGCGTTTGATAGGCTTGATTCTGGACGAAAGAAGCGTCAACAAGGATTTAAACTTGGTGGACGAAAGAAGCGTCAACAAGGATTTAAGCTTGGTAGAGGGAAATAATTACGAGGATTAGGATTAGACTAACAAGGAAGTCTCATATTGGGAAATGCTCGCTGAGCCAAACTATCTATACGGTATTACTTCTCTACGTAAGTACATTACTTGTTCGAGTGTTTTGCATCTGAGCATGGGGATCGTACGAATGGCCTACGGGGTCACGGGGAGCCGTAAGGTTCACGCTTGACCATATGGTTGACAGTGATCAGTACGGATCCGTATGGTTCAACTTAGGAACGCACCCTTGGATAAAAATATACCAAAAGATATAAACAAAATCGAAACTAATGGAATTGTGGTCTCCGTGGTCAAGTGGTATTGCGCTCTGCATTTGATTCAAAGGGCTCGAATTCGATTCCCGCGCGAGTAAATTTTTTTGCTCGGAAA
Source organism: Acrobeloides nanus (assembly GCA_900406225.1). Classification (NCBI taxonomy): domain Eukaryota; kingdom Metazoa; phylum Nematoda; class Chromadorea; order Rhabditida; family Cephalobidae; genus Acrobeloides; species Acrobeloides nanus. The sequence goes on along the minus strand of OZJO01013692.1, from coordinate 24,994 downwards.
AACTTGACAAAATTGTTTACTGTGGTTAGGAAAAAGTAATCATACCATGATAATGTACAGGGTGAATCTTTCAAGTGTCCCGGGTTTGTAACGACTATATCTCGAGCTAGGAAAATTTTTTTTTATGCGGTTTTTTGCTACGTGCTATTCAGACCACCCCGTTTTGTGTTTGATAAAAATTTAAAAAAAAATTTTTTTTCAAATTTTTCGATTTTTTGCCTTGGTCCCCCCAAGGGGTCAAAAATCGAAAATTTTCGAATTTTTTAAATTTTGCTAAAAACATGTTTCTTGTGGTTTTCGGGGTCGGGGAACACGATTTTGATGGTTAAAAAGTGCCAAAATGCACAAAAAAGTTGAGAAATGGCCAAAAAATGGTGATTTTCATGTATCACTTTTTTACATGAAAATCACCATTTTTTGGCCATTTCTCAACTTTTTTGTGCATTTTGGCACTTTTTAACCATCAAAATCGTGTTCTCCGACCCCGAAAACCACAAGAAACATGTTTTTAGCAAAATTTAAATTCGAAAATTTTCGATTTTTGACCCCTTGGGGGACCAAGGCAAAAAATCGAAAAATTTGAAAAAAATTTTTTTTTAATTTTTATCAAACACAAAACGGGGTGGTCTGAATAGCACGTAGCAAAAAACCGCATGAAAAATGCATTTTCCTAGCTCGAGATATAGTCGTTACAAATCCGTGACACTTGAAAGATTCACCCTGTACAAAATTCCGATCGCTAGTATTTATTAACTTAAAAAGAAACAGTTAAAGATTTAGTGGGAGAAGTTTATTATTTTTTCTTTTATTAGACTTTCAAAGATTTACTTTTTTTTAGAAAATATTTTTTTGACTCCAAAATTTATTTTTTGAATTGACTCTCTCCGGCTAGCGTTGCCATTGTCCGACAGACAGTGTCCGTCAAACATTTCTTATTTCTAGAAAAGCCATATGCAACGACTAAAGATTCCAAGTGGACCAAAAATTGCTATATATGCGTGTTTCCCACACTAGCTAATTTAAATATAACTAATCTTGAGAAATTCTGTTAACATTTAAGAAATTTATTAAAGCACGCAAACTATTAGATTTTTGGTCGCTCTTGCTTATTTTTAGCTAATAAAATATTAATATCTGGTTCATAAACTGTGTTAACAACTTTTATAATACGTAAAGATTTTATTCAGTGTCGTAAGCAGGATTTGGCTTTGGGAGGAGACAAAAATCATCTTGGGCCCCCCAAGACGAGTTTTTCACAAATTTTATCAAAAAATCGAAAAAATCATCTTGGTTCCTCTTTGTTGTTTTTTCGAAAAAATTTTAGTGAATTCTTGTCGTTTTAGCCAAAAAAAAAACAGCGCCGTAGGTGCGATTCTTTTTTAAAAAAAGACGTTTTTAGGCTGAAAATGCTAAGAAAATTACGATTTTTAGTAATAAAAATTGAAAAAAATTAGTACATTTTTAGAGGAAAATCATTATGTGGACCATTAGGTTTTTTAAATTTCTAAATTTTTGGGTAAAATCATAAGGGAACCAAGGGGAAATTTTTTCAGCTTTGGGGTGAGGGACAGTCACCCTTGTCCCCCTGCCTACAGCACGATTTTTTAAACCCAATTTAGATATACAGTTTCCTCTCTGTTATATATAAATGACGGTGAAATATGTCGGTTTGCTATTTTTGATCGTCTCTATGCTATTTTTTCAAAATTCTAAGGCTATAAAATTATGTGGTCACCGTTTGACAAAAGCATTAGATAAAATATGTGCAACAACCACATTTAGTGAAGAAGAATCGAATGATGATCGACTTGAAGCTTACTTTGAAGGGTTAAGTAAGTGAATGAAATTTGTTTAGATTATTCTTGTCAAGAAAATTTTAAATTCTCGAACTTTAAATTTTTAATGATACGAACTTGATAATTTTCGAAGTTCAAACTAATCGACATTTTAGATCTAGCTGTAAGGGGTAACCTTTACAGCTAGATCTCCGATAAAAATTTTTTCGCAAATTTTGTAGAAAAGACCCTTTTAGGGTAATTTTGATGCGAAAAAACGATTGTGCGCACTCCCGAAGCTTGAAAATACTTCCCTAACTTTCATCCGCGAAAAACTTTGTTTTTAGCACAATAAAATCTATGTATAGGGTGATTCAAAAGTTTGTGGACACTTTTATAATTTATAATAACCAACAACATCCTTATTTTCCTGATTCAGGATCAGGGAAGCATTTTCAAGCTTCAGGAATGCGCGCAATCGATTTTTCGCATAAAATTAGGGGTAGTGGGGTCATTTTTTGCAAAAATTCAAAAAAAAATTTTTTCGCCTTCAACGTACCGCAATTTTACCCCCCCCCCTTTAATAAGAGCATGTTTCAACGGTTTCACGGTTTTGTGAGCTTTAACACAGATCAGGTCGCCTCTAGGCCTATCTTCAAAATTGCCGGTTTCTTCATAGCTGTAAAGCCTTGTGCACAGTCGACTAGGCAGTTTCAGAAGCTTGGTAATTTCTCGAACCGACTTTTTTTCTCATGCAACCGGACAATAGCTGGACGAAATTCGGTCATTTTGGCTGCAAAAAAAGAAAAATTTTAAATGTTTAATGTCAAAAAAAGCTTTAAAAAAATATTTTCAAGACGCTTTATGGTGTCAAACTTTATATAAAAACGTATTTTTAAAGTGTCCACGAACTTTTGAATCACCCTGTAATTATATACATTTATTTATAAATTATTATATGCCATTATTCAACAATTATTTATCGAAATTGTACAGGGTGATTCAACGGATTTTCACGGATGAAGGTCAGGGAAGCATTTTCAAGCTTCGGGAGTGCGCGCAATCGATTTCTCGCATCAAAATTACCCTAGAAGGGTCTTTTCTACAAAAAATTTTTCGGATATCTAGCTGTAAAGATTACCCCCTTTAAAATTTTAGAAATTGCAAAAACTTGCTGTCAATATGGGTGCTCGGACATTCAATTAAACCAACTTTGTTTAGCTTTCTCATACAAACAACAAGAAGCGGATGACGGCTCAAAACAATTTATTAATAAACCTTTAAAATTATAAATCTTTTACCGAGTGCTTAAACTCAAAATTGTATTAAGTCATTGTTGATAAAATAAATTTATTTTTAAAGAAATTTTTACCTAAAGATCTTTAAAAATAAAACTTTATTTTTGACCACAAATCTGACCCCCTCCCCCATTTTTCTCGAAAATCTACACTACATAACTCAAATTTAGAAATATTGTTAACCTTCTCCAAATTTTCCTAACGAAAAATATATATGCCAATGGTCAGTTGATGTTTCGAAACTTAATATTTCGAAACGATTATGGAGTTTAAAAAATCATAAAAGTTGATATTTCGAAACTTTTACTTTGCTAAAAACTTTGGCTCCAGGGGATTCGAATCCGCTAACTTTGTGACTAATAAGCCGCTGCTTTGTCACACCACCACCGTTTTAATAGAGGTTTGACTGTATCTTTAAAGTTTCGAAACATCAACGCGGTTTCAAGTTTCGAAACATCAAAAGACCATGTCAATATCTTTTGATTGTCACATTAATGATTTTTAAACTTGTCTTAAGACACGCTATCTGTGAGAGAAGAGTTTGAAGGGACATGGGAAAAAAGTTGCTCGAATTTTTTCGGAGCCATAAAATTCAGTAAGCACAGGGTGTCCCGTGTACACCCTAATTAATTTTATAAGAAGTTTCTTCATGACAGAAAAATTTTCACAAAAAGTGATATTCTACAAAGCTGTTCCTGAGATCACGACGAACAACTTTGTAGAACATCACTTTTTGTGAAAAGTTTTCTGTCATGAAGAAAATTCTCATGAAATTAATTAGGGTGTATACGAACTTTAGGAACACCCTGTATACCCCTTCCCCATTAGGCGCTAGAAATAATATTTGTTTCGGGTGAAATTTCTTCCCCGCCAGCATGCTCATTTTTGGATGTATGGCAAGTTGTGCGTGTGATGTTCTATAGCGTCTAACTCAGCCTAGTGCCCCTAAAATTCAGTTTAAATACTCGAAAGATTATTTCGAGTATTTTTTATACTCGAAATTAAATACTGAGCATTTTCAGCTTCAAAACGTTCATTTTAGTTTTTGGGCAAAAACATGAGGGGACCATTAGATTAATTTTTTTATTTCTCGGATTTTGGAGAGGGAGCAGTGGCGTATGAGAAGGGCGGGAGGGGGGCCTTCTAATGGGCAGAAATTTATAAAAAAATCTCTAATCATACGATCCCCCTATGTTTTATTGGTCTTTGGGTCAGGAAAATTTTTTAATGCATCGAAAATGAGCTGAATCGATTCATCTTATAAAATTACCATCGGAAGAGGCAGGCACAAAATTGCAAACGCAAAATTGCCAACGCAATGCAAAAAGGTCTTTTGACTAAGTTTTTGCTCTTCGATAAGTTCGCCAGAAATCCAGACAACAAAGAAATGATTTCTGGCGAACTTATCGAAGAGCAAAAACTTAGTGAAAAGACCTTTTTGCATTGCGTTGGCAATTTTGCGTTTGCAATTTTGTGCCTGCCTCGGAAGATGATTTTTAGACAAAAATCAAAATAACTTCCCTGATGCTGAATCAAAAAAGGAAATGGGTGTACTGAAGCGAAAATCGCATGATCAGGGTCAGGAAAATTTTTTCCATGCGGAGACCCAAAATAAAAGTCATCAAATTTTTTATAGAGCCCACCCATAAAAAATTCTACAACCATGAATAGAGAAAACAAATCAGATTTTTAAGGCAAAAAGTTTGGGCTGAACCGGGGATCGATCCCGGGACCTCACGCACCCTAAGCGTGAATCATACCACTAGACCATTCAGCCGACATTTTATCGATATTTTAAAAAGATTATAAGAAACATGTTCTTTATTGACGACGGATTCGGAGATTTTTTAGGTCATTCATTCTCTTCTCATTTGTTCATCTTCGATAAAGTTTTTAGGACGCTAATTATTAAAGTGTACCTAAAATCATCACTAGGAGGTCATGAAAATTTTTTTGAAACATGGGACTTGCGCCAATCGATTTCTCGTCCCCGAAAACCCCCGAGTACGCGCGCGTCTTGCGGCAAGTATAAATGGTGCCTATAGGTTTTGAAGTTGATGACCAAATTTAGTGTAAACTTTCACAAAAATTGCCTGAACTGCAATATAGTTTAATATTGAAACGAAAATCGTTTAAATTTGAATTGTTCAAAAATTCGCAACTCGGCATTTCCGAAAACAACCTTTAAAAACGTGATTTTTCACGGATGAAGGTCGGGGAAGCATTTTCAAGCTTCAGGAATTGTCTCAATCGATTTTTCGGATCAAAATTACCCTAGAAGGATCTTTTCTATAAAAATTTGCGGAAAATTTTTTTTTCGGAGATTGGCTGTAAAGGTGTAACCCCTGTAATGAACAAACGTGTAATAGTCCCTTGTGATGTATGTTCAAGGGAACTTTTGCACTTCAGCCCCCCCCCAAATTTTTGGGCCAAAGTGCATAAGTTCCGAACTTTTTCCATTTTCGTGGGCGGGGTGTCAGTCGGGTGCATCTCGGTTCTTTTTACTTTAACTTTACTATTACTCTAACTTCGAGCCGCTTCATTGGCCAGTGAAGCGCCTCTAGCAGTAGCTCATTTATTATAGTTAAAGTCATCATGAAAAACTATATGAAACAAAGATTTCAAATCAAAGCTAAGAAGTTTACACAGAATGTTACTAAAGCTCAGAAATCAGTCAAACCAAAAAATGATCGTGTTACAAGAAGTATGACTAAAATGAAGCTTTCTGGCCAGAAGAAGGAGCAAGTGGGAAAACCTCGTATGTTTCTTTTGGAGATATGAAACGAAATTGTTGTTATTTGGTTTTTTTACATGGTCTTTAGGATTGATTATACACAGAAGTGGAGATAAAAATGAGTTTAAAAGTGTAAAGCACAGTGTAAGAAAATTTGAGAATGAAGTTGTTACATTAGGTAATCTTGTATGTTTTTTTTCAAACTACACGTTCTAAATGGTCTCCAAAAATAGCGTTAACTGCGCAAATTTCTGAAAATTTTGTAAGAAAAAAGTCGAATTTTTTTTAAAACATCTTTTTTAAGAAAACAGAGCTTTATGTCACAAAATTTTTGAAGGGTTATTACTTTTTCGTGCGATTTTCTCGTTTTTCTATCGATTTTCATCAAAAGTAACATTTAAGAAAATTGTAAAAGAAATCAAGCTCTACAACTTTGGTAAAAGAAATTTTGAACGAATCATTCTAGAAATCGATAAAATTTATTATCAAAAAAGTATCCAAAATTTTTGTGACACCCAAAGCTCGGTTTTCTCGAAAAGTTTGTTTTAATGCGACCCGAATGCGCAATTTGGGAAAATTTTATTTAAAAAGTCAGGAAACATTCGCAAACACCTATACCACTACGCAAAAAATTGATTTTGGCAATCTTAAAAACATGTCTTAAAATTTTTTGAGCCAGTTATCTTTTTTAACGCACCTTAAAAACAGTTGCAAAATTCTGAAAAATTATCAAAAGATTTTTTATGTTCTTTCAAGTTTTATTGTTTTTCTTTTTTAGGACCGTATTGAGAAAGAGCTTCGAAACGTCCTAAAAAAGAATATCCAAGTACAGAAAATGATTAATGAAAAACAATTCCAAGCTAAGTCACGCCCAGATCATCCGAAAAGGAATGGTTCAAAGATCAAAGAGAATGACCGAAAGAGAAGCAGGATAGTGGAAACAAACGTGGAAGTTAGCAAGCCAATTCCAAAACCATCTGAAGAAGAGCTTGATGAAGAAGAAAGGTGTGATGGGTTAAACCAGGGATGCCAAGAACATTTGTTCAAAATCAGAAAATCTGACTTTAAAAATCAGATTTTAGGAGCAAAAATCAGAAAATGCTAATTTTTCATTCTATTTCTTATAAACTTGATAAATTTTTCGCATCTCAAAAATCAGATTTGACACTGAAAAAGCAGATTTTGCCAGATTTGACATCTCAAAATCATCACTTTTCTGAAAAATCAGCAGACTTTGCACCCTTAAGCGATAAATATTTAGCTACACAACTTTTTTCAGAGATATCAATCCTGCTTGGCACAGCGATGAATTTAGTGGTTATCATACTCTTTGTGATTTCTACACTTTTATTCAGCCTTATACAAAACTAATAGATGCAGAATTCATCAAGCATTGGAGGGAACAGATTGTCGATAAATTCAACTCAGAGAACTTCCAGAAATTGTATTCAGTGTCAGTTTCGCAGACCCCTGCTGTTCAATTGCCTACACCGAAGATACAGAATGAATTGCATGATGACGTTTCTAACCAAGCTAATAGTTTTTTAGATGAGAACCAACAGGTTTTGCCGGATGAAATGGAAGAAAATTCTATGTTTGCAGAATGGTATAATAAGTACGTGATTTAGTGGCGTAGACTATAAGAATAGAGGAATCTTTTCAAACAAAATTTTTACCTTGGTAAAACTACTGTTGCTCTACAAAATAAAGAAGAATTGATTGACATTTTTTTTGTTTTTTCACTGATTTCTCGTTTTTTGTGGGTTTTGAAGAAAAAAAGGAACATTGTGTATATTTTATACAATTGTATGAAAGAATATAGGCAAAAACAACTTGTTTCTATCGAGTTTACAAATTTTTGCCATTTTTTTTTGTCAATCTGGAAAGAAAATTGAAAAAAACTACCTTTTTTATTAAATTTACAACGAATATTAATTAAAAAAAAGAAAATTGATAAAAACAACCTTTTGTAGTAATTTTTTAAACAAAACAGTAAAAAATTACTAAATCAAAAATTCGATATAACAAATTTCAATTCAGTATATAAAATTTTACTACAAAGTGTGTTTTATCAATTTTCTTTTCTAAAAAATTGATAAAAGTTGTAAATTCGAGAAAAAATAGTTCACGATTTTCTTTTCTAAAAGAATGAAAAACTTTGTAAATTTGATAGAAACAATTTGTTTTTGCATATTTTTTTTCACAAAATATACACAATGTTCCTTTTTCTTCTTCAAAAACTACAAAACGAGAAATCAGTGAAAAAATAACAAGACAATTTAAAACAAATAGAAATTGTGCAAAGAGAATCAATTTTTCGGAAATTTCCTCGAAAAATTTGAATTTTTCTGTATTAAAACGAAAACATTGAAACCAAAATTTTATCGAACGTGCACTGTACCTTTAAGCTTCCGTTTTGTAATCATACATTTGTATATTTTTCAGGCTTATGGACGATTTTCCTATCACGAAAGAACCAACGACCTCAGCAAACCCATCTTTGAAGGCAAACAGTTTAATTGGGCCAACGATTTTTGATGACCTTGGTGAAGAGCTAACTAAAAACCTAAAGCTTAAAGGTATTACATAATATGGTACTATTAGGACTTATCGAGCAAAAATTAAAGATCAAACAAGTTTTCAAAAATGGTCCCTATAGGGGTAATTTATGTGAGGAATCCAAAAATCGCACTATCGAGCTGTGAAAATAAATCTGAAAAAACGGTCTGAAAACGGACTATACCCGAAATATATTTGCAACACCAAAAAGCTAGTACAGGGTGAGCCAAAAAAACTGTACTTTTGCGTTTTTTGGCGAAAATTTTTTTTTAAGCACCTATAAGTGGTATTTTCATGCGAGAAATCGATTGGGCATTTTCTCGCATGAAAATACCCCTTATAGGTGATTTTTGACAAACAAAATTTTTTGAAAAATTTTCCAAAAAACGCAAAGGTACGCTCAGCCTGTATTACTGTGCCCTTTTTAGGTGTTCTCTTAGACGATAATCAAATCAAGCTGCATACTTCCGAGTTCATAACTCCACAAGTTGAAATAAAACCGAATTATCCGCCTTTCAAAGAATTGGTTGAAGTCGAGAATGATGTTTTGGCGTTCCTTTCTATGGCCAAATTGAGACTAGCCTCTATTGAACAGCATTTATTAGCACTCATTGCAATGACGTACGATCGAATCAAAGCGGAATATGTTGACAATGCTATTTACCGTCGACTGAATGCAGCTGATGCTGAGGTTGGTATTAGGGCACGGCGCACTAAAATGTCGAACAGGTGCAGGCAAGGGTCAAAATTTGGAAAAGGTCAACATTTAAACAATTTCACCAATCGACTCAACTCGCCGAGCGCTTCAAAATGAATACAATATCATGGGGTTTTGGGGGGGGGTTGACCTGATTGGCTAACGTGCTCGGCTTTCACTCATACAGTCAACTCTCGAAATTCATGAAAATTTTTGCATACCCACATTTTTATGCTGGAAACACGATGGCGCTATTATTTTTGTATGTAAACTTTTGGAAAAAAAAGATTTTTCTAATTTTCCTAAAAGTTTTCATGGAAAAATAATAGCGCCATTTTGTTCCCCATATAAAAATATGGATATGAAAAAATTTTCATGAATTTTGACAAAATAAAAAATGGCTATTGGGCATGGTATCGAATCTGCGCCCCGTTAGTGAAGGTCGAGCACGTTAGCCAATCGGCCATGGGTCAAACCTAAAAAACGCCATGGAAATTGCGGCGCTATCCTCCGGGTTTGGGGGCACTTTTTCAAAAAAGTTTTTTTCAAAGGAAAAAAATCGAATTTTTAAAGAAAAAAATTGATAAAAAAAAAACGTTTAAAAAATAGGTCAATTTTATTTAAAAAATGATATTTTTGAAAAAAAATTTACAAAAATCATAAGGGAGAACCTTATGAAATTTTTGGTCGGCCAAAACATAAGGGGAATCAATAGAAAAAATTGCATTTTTCCATATTGGAGGGCCGTCAAACGCCGCCACTGATATGGTACTCGTATTGAAGCACTCGTATAGTTGAGTCGATTTGCGAAATTTTTAAAAATTGTAACCTGTACCTTTTCGAAATTTTTTGCGCTGTGTTGGATGCACAAGTTACAGTTAAAAAGTGACAATTCTTGTCACCGCGAGAAGTATGCGAATTTTAAGCACGATAGTATAAGAAAATACTATCGTGCTCAATTTGTATTTTCTTCATTGTAACAAGGAGAAAAATTGTCACCCTGAGGAAAATTTGTCATCACTGTCACTGAAAATTTATGTTTTATGCTCAAAATTCGCATATTTCTGGCCGATAACAAGAGTTCACTTTTTTGTTGTAAATTGTGCATCCTTAGACGTAATAAATTTATAGGTTGTAAATCTGGTTGAGGAAATTTTAACAANCTGAGGAAAATTTGTCATCACTGTCACTGAAAATTTATGTTTTATGCTCAAAATTCGCATATTTCTGGCCGATAACAAGAGTTGTCACTTTTTTGTTGTAAATTGTGCATCCTTAGACGTAATAAATTTATAGGTTGTAAATCTGGTTGAGGAAATTTTAACAAAGAATATAACTTTTAAAACTCCAGCGCTAGCCGATGATTTTCGCCAAAAATTGGAATTGGCATTAGAAAAACGCAAAATTGAAGTAGCTTCTATAAAACATGGTATGTTTTCCTTTTATTTGTCGAATTTTCCATTTTTTTCAGACATTCAGCCAAACGATTGTCTTACCCATGCTACTCCTAGAACGTCTAAAAAAGTCGGAAGAGGAAATTCCCTGAATTGGTATCTGATTTCGAATGAATAGATTTTTTATTATGACTGTATATATTATATGTTATGTCTTGTTTAATGGTTCGAGTGCATTTCAAGTTGAATGTTTTGTTTATTTCTTATGTTTTTTATGATTTTTTAAATGGTTCTAGTATATTCCAAGTTGAATTTATTAAGTGAGATTAACACATGAGAAAATTTTTAATGTAATTTCGAGTTAATCGAGGATGCAAAAAATTCAAAACCTTGTCCGAAGCTCAAAAACTCAATTTACGTTGAATTTTCTAATCTTGGATAAAATATCCAAGATAAATTATTTCTGCCAAAATTCTACAAAAACGGACTATAACAGTTTATATATAATATATATAAATTTTTTTATTTGACTGTATTATGTGTTATTTCTTGTTTAAAAAACAAGAATATATTATATATAAACTGTTTAGTCCGTTATAGAATTTTGGCCGAAATAATTTATTTTGGATATTTTAGACAGGTTAAAAAATTCAACGTAAAATCAGGATTTTGAGCTTCGTAAAGGTTTTGAATTTTTTGGCATCCTCGATTAACTATAAGCTCAAAAACCCGATTTTACATTGAATTTTCTAGCCTGTCTAAAATATCCAAGATAAATTATTTCGACCAAAATTCTATTAAAACGGACTATAAAATATATTTAAAAATCATTATTTTATTTATTTTGTAATTTATTGAATATTTTTACAGAGTTTTATTTTATAAAAAATATTTTTAAAAATGCTTTAGTTTAGAATTTTGTTACCGCCCTCCCGTTCCGGGGCCTAGCTACGTCACTGAATACAAGAATAGAAAAATAATGCCTGCTGAGTTTTATAGAGTTGCTATGGCGATCGACCAAAAATAAGTTCTCCTTCCAAAACTTGAGTTATAAAAATCAAATGAATTCATAAAATGCAGGTGTAATTATATTAAAATATATTAGACTACATCATATAAAATATTCACTCATTTACATGCTACCAGTGGCGTAGCCAGAAATTTTTTATGGGGTCCCTACCCGAAAATTTTCAAAAATTTGCCTTGGTCCTCCCTTATGTTTTTTCGAAAATTTTTGGGGAAAAACATGGGGGGACCCTTATGATTTTTTTCGATTTTTCAAAAACCACCTTGGTCCCCTTTATTTTTTCGCGCCGAAAAAACAAAGGGGATCGCCGATAAGCGGACGAAACGTTTGAAAAATTTGAATTTTTTGAAAAAATTTAAAAAAATTATCGGCTTCCGCAAAATTCCCGCCCACAAGTGTCTCACCGCCGTAAAAACAAGAAAAATTTATTTTATCATAAAATTATTAGTTAAAGTAACAGTTCTAGTTCTAACAGTCGTTAATCTTTCATTCTTTTTCTTAATCTTCCATGGCAATAGCCTATTCCAAAGAAAAACCATTCCTTCTCGATACGTCTTCAAAACGAATAACATCGAACATGTATCAATAATCAAAAAAAGTTCATAAAAAACCACATTAAAATTCGCATAAAATAAATATATCTGAAATAGGAACGGTGGAATGTCTTCACTAGACGAAACAATTTTTACATTTATAGCAAAAAATGCACTTATAAACCCTAGGTAAATAAAACAACATATGGGTTGAATCAGACATACAATAGCAGCTCGAGAGAGATCATTAAGAATGTTTTTCTGAAAAATATTGTCCTTGGCTAATTTTTTCATTTTGTTAATTTTTATGAGTATACATATAGATAGGATGATATTCAACATTATGACTATAACAATAAGAGCTTGTACTATGAAAGCATTGTTATGAAAGAAATTATTGGCATAAACATAGGAAATCAAAATAAGATCGAAACAAATTATAAAAATGATCATTCTAGACAGAGTAAACATAATTTCAAAGAGATGGGGGAAATAAAGACGAAAAAATCGATTTATAGCTAATGGGAGCATGGAACAGATAGAGAGATAGTCGGCATAGGGTATTAGAGATAAGAAAAAATTCACGAATGGATTGAGTTTGGTAGACGTGGGGAGGAACTTAATAAGCTCGTATAAGATCCAATTAATTAGGCCCATTAAAGTGGAATGCAATATGATCCATTTGTAATTTTCCTAAAATATTGGGTTGTTCGGAAAGTATCAATACAAGCTTTAGTTCTACTATATCTCGATCCAGAAATCCGTTTTAGAAAATACAGGGTTATAAGGATAGGTCTTTATGCAAAAATATAAAATTAGTGTTTTAAATCCAAAATTAGATTTACAGTCAAACATCCTTTTTATGACACCCGACGGGGGATATAACGACCACACAGGGATGCCGACGGGAAAATTTGGTATATAAAGAAATCGGCTTGCTATATATACCAAATTTTCCCGCCGGCATCCCTGCGTAGTCGCTGTCATTCAACGGAGGTTTGACTGTATTTAAGAAAATGATTCGTTTTTGATTATGTTTAGAAAACATTTCCTTTTTCGCTACCGTACCCCTTACATCATTGTATCAAGAATTATGCACCAACCCAATAGAAGGAAAAATAAGAAAAAAATACCTACACTAATATTTCCAAAAATAGTTGTTAAAATTAATAAAACCCATGGCACTAAAACAATATGCCTACAAGCAAGATCTAGATAAGCAAAAATTAATTGTAAAGCATAACATAAACTTTCATGCTCAAAATTTTCGGTAGAATTCGGAAAATATATTGTAGGAAAAATTCCAGATAAGCATATAAAAGTAGCATTCATATTAGTCATTAAAAATTAAATGAAATCTACGATCACCGTTTTATGTACTTTTATATAGGGTGTAAATAGATTTTAGATTTTCGCATGATCTATCATGTGAAACATGGTTTATTCTTTCGCATGGTCTTTAAAGCAATGAAATTTTTTTCACCAAATTCATTCAAAAGAAAGCAAAGATCTTGAGAAATTTGTAAACCCACACTATAATGTTGTAAAGATGCTTAAAGGAGGGGTAAAAAGAAGGGACTATTCTCTGAAAAAATATTTTTTGCCAAACAGCCTATATAGGGGGGTAAAATCATGCGAAAAATCGATTGCGCGCATTCCCGAAGCATGAAAACGCTTCTCTGACCCTGATTCAGGAAAATTAGTACATGTTGGATTTTTGCTTAAATACACACTCTTATTTCCCTGAATCAGGGTAGAGAAGCGTTTTCAAGCTTCGGGAATGCGTGCAATCGACTCCCCACATGAAATTACCCCCCAGAAATATGATTTTGAGAGAGAAATTTTCGATTTTCGCTTCAATACACACATCTATTTCCCTGAATCAGGGTCAAGGAAACATTTTCACGCTTCGGAAATGCGCGCAATCGATTTTTCGCATGATGTTACCCCTATATAGTCTGCTTTGGCAAAAAATATTTTTTCAAAGAATAGTCCCTTCTTTTTAATCCTCCTTTAAAGGGGGTGACAATCATGGCCTAATCCAAGAAAAAAATTTTCTTCTAAAAAGATCATTTTTAGGAGTAAAATCATGCGAGAAATCGATTGCGCGCATCGCCGAAGCGTGAAAATGCTTCCCTGACCCCAGTTCAGGAAAGCAAAAAAATTTGTGCAAAAAAAATTTTGCTCCAAAAAGGATCCGAACCAAGGACATTTGTGACCAATCATATAAAAAAAATGATATATTCGGACAGATCATGAAAAATGGAGTATTTTTTATTTTTATGGCATACTCTGAATCGTTGTAGTTTTCGAGATAATTGCGTTTGAAATTTTGAATTTGTTACAAGCTCTTCGTTGTAATACACAAACTTTTTTGAATTTTTTGCGGAAAAATCGATTTTTGCATCAATTTTTTAAATTTTCATAAAATGAACATTGTAGCAGTCCAGGTTCGATCCCACTTGGGTCGAGATATTTTTTGCCATTTGTGACAATTATTTTTTCTTATTTTTAAATTTTTACTAAAAAATATTATGAATTTTGATCAAAATGAAAACAGATTTTGTTTATACCCCCAAGGAAGACATTTTAAACATAAAATTATTTCAAAACTCGATAAATTTTTTCATGTCGGTCCCTACTCTTAAGAGACGATATCTCGAAAGACATATGCTACTACATAATGGAGGGCACCCACGTGAAAAAAGTTTCAAAATTTTTTCTGGAAATGACCCCTCTAGGGGTAAAAACATGCGGGGAATCTGAATTCGACATTTTCGAAGCGAAAAACGCTCCCCTGATTCAGGGAAGGCCCGTGTATTGAAACGAAAAGTCGCAAAAATCGCATTTTCGCGACTTTTCGTTTAAGTACAAAGGCCTTCCCTGAATCAGGGAAGCGTTTTTTCGCTTTGAAAATGTCAAATTCGGATTTCCCACATGCTTTTACCTCTAGAGGGGTCATTTCCAGAAAAAATAAAAAAATTGAAAATTTTTTCACGTGGGTGGCCCCCCTTTCCTATTGTATAGTAGCTCTCATCTTCCTTATCGAATTTTTAGATGGGAACTTTTTTAAAAATTTTTTGACGAATTTTTCATCTTTTTTTCACAAAAGGTCGCGGATTCTAATCCTCTTGCGGCGATTTGTCTTTGCCTCTAGTTATTTTTTGTGATTTTGCAAAGCATCGTAGGAGCGCATACGGCGCTCGGCTAAATGCAAACTAATTTTAGGATTGGCATTTACATTGATGTCTAAAAAATATTTGATAGTCTTTTATGAAAATTTTTTCAAATAAAAGTTTGGACTTTTGTTCTCAATAATACTTCGAAAATCAGACTATGTGCAACCAATTTTTTGATTAATTTTACGAAAAAAAATAAAAATGCGTAATAGTCGGCATTATTATTTATTTATAGGTTTACAAGGTGTCCCAAAAAGTGGAATTTTCGTGATTTTTCATGAACTTAGAATCCGAAAATTTTTTCTAAAAATGATCCATATAGGGGTAATTTGATGCGGAGAATAGATTGCGCGCACTCCCGAAACGTGAAAACGCTGATTCAGGGTAGCGTGTTGAAGCGAAAATGAAAAAAATCAGATTTTGACCGGATATCCGACTATCTAGGGTTTTTCGATGCGAGAAATCGATTGCGCATGTTTTCGAAACGTGAAAATGCTACCTTGCCCCTGATTCATGAAAGGGGTGGGTGTATTCAATTGAAAAAGTTCATTAAAGCTGTAGTTGATCAAAACTCACAATTTACCACTTTTTAGGACCAGGAAGCGTTTTCACTTTTCGAAAAAAACGCGCGTCGATTTCTCACATAGAAAAACCCATATATATAGATAGTCGGATATCCAATCAAAATCCGATTTTCTTCATGTTCGCTTCCACGCTACCCTGAATCAGGGTCAAGGAAGCGTTTTCACACTTCGGAAATGCAGACAATCGATTTCCCGCATCAAATTACCCTTACATTGGTCATTTGTAGACAAATTTTCGAATCCAAAATTTATGAAAAAATTACGAAAATTCCACTTTTCTGGGACACCCTGTAAGTTTTTTTGCGCACCAGTGGAGACAATGGTTCCTACAGATTTAATTATAGCTACACATTTGTAATCATAAATTTAAAGTCACGGGGTTTTCGTCTTTTCTAACTTTATATCAAGCCAATATGTCATTAATTTGGAATACCAAATCTATGTTTTGCTATTAAATTACATCTATACAACTACAGGGTGCGGCAAAAGTTCGGTCCATATTGCCATTTTTTGCATATTTTACTGGTCAGAATTTATTCAAAAAATAACAATAACAAATTTAACAACAAATTTAATTTATTTTCAAAATGGCCACCGTTCGCATCGATGCACTTCTGCAATCGCTTCGGGAAATCGTCAATCGCCTTTCGGATAGTCTCCATCGGGATCTCATTCCACGCCTTGGTCAGACTCTTCTTCAACGCCTCAATCAATCGATTTGTGCGGCTTCGAGCATGCCTTCTCCTCCAGGATGCTCCAAGTCCATCGCATTCAGGTCGGGTGAATTTGGTGGCCAGTCACCATTGGCTCGCTGTGGGCTGATGTCGACTGAGATGTGGTCTGGACAGTTCTCTGTGATCAGTGTTTGGGTTGCTTCCGCCTTGTGCGCCGGGGCTCCGTCCTGCAAAAACGTCCAAATCTGGTCTCCAAAATGCCTTCGAACCCACGGGAAAACTTTTGACCGCAATATTTCTTGAAAAAATCAATGAAATCGTGCAAAAATGCAAAAAATGGCAATATGGACCGAACTTTTGCCGCACCCTGTATATATCCATTAGTGATTACGTAAAAAGTTGAACTGAGATCATTGATATATTATTTTTCTTCAAAATTTTGCCTATTTTTAGGCAAAAGATTCCTGCCAGATTCCATGACTCAAATGTGGACAGACAAAATTTTCTTCACGTTTATTTGTTTTATATCTTGCTTTGTGACAACAATAAGATCCGATGCATTATGTCAATCTCCTAGGGGTTCAGCTGGAATGATCGTTATGCCCGATGTTGTCAACTGTGTTCCCGAACGTTCATCGCCAATTATTACAGGTAATTAGTTCACACTTGGGCAGGGGGTGCGTCGACCTACCCCCATAACGCCACAACAGGATCAAATTTAGAAGACATGACCAGTGTTTAAATCTGTTGTGTTGTTGAACAACAGTTTTAATGTGCAAACCTGTTGTGTTGTGATGTACAACAGAATGATTCTGTTGGTACAACACAACAGTTTTTCTGTTGTGTTGTACCTCGCACATTCTTGGAAAATTTGAAATTTCACCCCTCTATTGCCTGTCATCCAGATACGCCTTTTCCCTACCCCCCCCCCATTTTTACATATATGCTAAAAATTTTTAGAATGTCCATGTGGTGATGGTAATTTTAAATCCTGGCTTTCAACTAATGCCTCCAATCCAATTAATGCATGGAAAACTCGTGAAATTAGTCAATTTGTATGTCTTCGTCAGTATAAAAATATCGGAGACTGGCCTTTAAATTGTAATTGTACCCATTTTTGTTTGTGCTCAGAGAATGGGAGTTGTTATAAAATGCTTCAAAATCCAGTGTCGCTTACAATTATTTTTTATTCATATTGTGATGCCAAAGGTAATTCATTGTTCGGCAAGACCTTAAATACCATAGCAAATAAGGCTGTAACGCGGAGCGCGTCGACAAAAAATGTTGCCAGGACGGAAAAATTTGAGTGACTTCCCCCAAAACTGGATCCTAGTTACGTGCCTGTCTGGGGCGTAAAAGGAAGTACCTAAGCCACGCATTGTACAGCCAGTTTGGGGAGGATAGGGAAGAGAAGTATGATATCTCTTACCCCTCCCTTTTAGGGCGTTGAAATAATATAACAACAACATTATAGGCGAGTGCCATATTTACGCAGATATGAATACTTGGCAAAACGATCACATAATCTCTGAACCATCCGGCGTATTTGTGAAATCTCCAGATAACACTACAAATTTCGGGCCATATGGATATGTCAAAGCTATTGCTGTGGGCTGCGGCGGTTGCGACGCATTGAGAAGCCTACCATGTTTGTCAGGAATTTTTTCAACTCCACCGCCAATCACGAATATCACTGTGAGAGAACCAGTTGAGCCAATTTTTAATGAATCTTACTGTCAACGACCGTATAAAGATTTAGCCGGTTTGGTAATAATGCAAGCAAAAGATGTCAATGTATGGCCTAAAGACAATATAGCACCATTTGTTAAAAGTATTTTTTGTGTGTAAATTATCCCCCCCCCCCTCACCATCGATAGGCGGGCAAATTGATTTTTATTTTATAGATTGCACATGCGGTGAAGGTACTATAAGATATTGGAATTCTACAACAGGTCACAATCCAGGAGATGTTTTCAATAAAGCACAATTGGCTTACTTTTTCTGCTATGGAAAAGAAGAGTCATGCCTTTGCAATGACCCATGCCTTTGTTCTATCGAAGGAGAATGTTATGTGCCAAAGATAAACACAGCGAGAGTTTCGTTCGATCCTTTTTGCAGTGGAGGTATATTTTTCTTATTCATCCTTAGTTTTGGGGGGATTCGCTGATCACTGCATCCCAGGAACCAGTCAAATTCAACAAGTTGCTTTTCTCCCAAAATTTGCATTGAAGGGTTATCATTCAAAGAAACAATGTTTAAGGTGAATGTCATGTTTATGCTGACCCAAACACAGCAGCAAAAGGCGATTGGATAAACGAAGAAACTGGTGAATCTATACCATCACCAAATGCCTTAACCCCATTGGGTATAGGCTCCGGTTTTATCAAGGCAGCCGCAATAGGTTGTGGTGGTTGTCAAGCACTTCGTGCATTGCCTTGTTTATCTGGCAAATTATCTAAACGTAAGTAAATAGAAGTTCTGGCTTAAAATTTGCGTAAAAAAGGTGGGCCGACTAATTTTATCAGGGTTTGGTTAGATTTATCTACCTTTTTTACCCAGGGGCGCAAACAGATTCCCGGAACGGAGGGAAGGTACTGTAGTAGATATTCGAAAAATGGGCATTTTTTGGAAAAAACAATTCTGGTACGAGGGTGCTACTGTAATTCATTAATGAAAAACGGGGGTGGTCGAAAAGTTCGCGCAATCGATATCTCTATAGACCCTAACTACATTAAGCCATTTTTGTGAAAATTAAAAATTTGAAAAAAATTTAAAAATTCATCTAAAATTGCAAAAGTGGAATCTTTTGCCACTCTGTACATTTTTAGCTCGTAAAATCCTGGATCTTTTACAAAATTTGCCCCAAGAAGCCCTAGTCAAAGGACTTGGTCAAATTGAAATATTCTCTCGAAACATGAATTATTCTAAAGACGAGCTACATTGCTTAACAGGATGGAGTTTCTACGAACCAACTAATAAATGTTTCTCGGTACGTTTTTCCTCAAAATATGCATAGCATGTTTCTAGCCAAAATATTGTGGAAGAACTGTTTATCTTGAAGCAAATAATTTCTGTCGTGAGCAAGGAGGCGTTCTAGCTTCTGTACATGGCAATAATGAAAATGAATTTATAACAAGTAAGATTTTTTAAAGAAAATTATCCATTTTTTCTTCAAAATTGCCATTTTCGTTTAGTGGGGTCAGAAGAAAGGGTCAGCACCAATTTTTTTTTAAAAATTGAAATTTTTTACGAAAAAATGCAAAATTTTGTTAAAAAATTGCAAAATTTTGTATAATTTCATCAAATTTTTATGTAAAAAATAAAAAGGACCTTCTTATGTTTTTTTTCGGCTGGCTTGCGACATGATGAGATGTTTTGCAAAATTTTTGGGTCTGATCTCACCCCTCTCCCTTTCCCCTAAAGCATATGTGTTTTAGGTCTAGCTCAAAATCTAAGTACAAATTCAAATTCATCAAAATGGATACTTGGTTTGACGAAAATTAATGGAGACTAGAGATTTGACGATGGCACCGCATTCGATTATACTAACTGGCAACATACAGCACCAGATGGTTTAGCCAACGAATTTAATATAGCACTTTTGGCTAGCAATAATTCAGGCGATGGGAACCTAGGAAAATGGGATGATATAAGTAGTTTCGGTGGACAAGGATTCATATGTCAGCATACACCATCAGAATGTGAAAATACCTCAATTTTATATATTTCAAGTAGCTTAAAGACTGATTGGTATGACATAACACAAACACCTTTAGGTAAAAAAACTCTTAAATTATTATACCCAATGCCGTAATCAGGATCGGGTGTGTAGGGAGAGGGCTTGTGCGACCTCGCACCCCTCCCCTTAGCTACGGCCCTGATTATACCTTTCATCTTTTTAGAACATTTTTGGTGCCGACATGATAGACTTGTAATGGGAAGAGTTAATAGTTATAAACCAATAACTAATACGAGTAATTTGTCCGTGAATGATTTGGCGCTAGTTGTGTCGACAAACTTAAGCAATTGCCAGAATTTTTGTGCTTGTGATAAGGCAACCAACATTTGTTATAAACAACTTGAAGACTGTGCCTCTGATCAAAATACGGGTTTTTATACGATTATGCCTTATTGTCGAGGTAATTAAAGTTGTTGGCGCCCCGATGTACTGCGATACCTTGCTGCTGTAATAATACACCAGACTGCAATTATAAACTTGAATTTGGAATTAGGTTTCTTAAGATAAGAGAGCAACGTACAATTATCTAAAAAGCATATAAACTCTTCTAAATCATGAGAAGAGAAGCAAGTATAGAGCCCTTGAGCATCAAGGGCTGTCTCTGCTTCTTCTTAGCTTCTCTTCAAGCCGTTTTTAAATTTCTGAAAACGACAAAAATTTTTTACCAAAAAATCTACTGTGGTTTTTTAGGTTGTAAATGTCACTCGTATCTAGTTGAACATACATGGACAAACAAATTCTGCTTAACACATGAAAATGGAAGTATAGTTGAAGAATTTCCATCATTTCTTGAACAAGAGCACATTGGAATTTCTTCCTTCAACCCTATTATAACAGCTATCGGATGCAATGGCTGTGCGGAATTACGAGAATTTGACTGTTCGAACCTGTATACGGAAACATCATATGATTGCCTTTTTAAAGATGGAGTTAACACGGCCGTTGATTATCCTGCATACATTGAATTTAATGCCCTCTATGATAACGTGCAGGAGATTCAAACTGAAAAAATTATTCAATATAGTTTGGACAATTCCCATATCTGTAATGATTACAAGGCTAGGAAGAAGATGATCTTTTACGATTATGTTGGTTTAAATGGAACTATTCTTTATGTATGCCATGGGTTCACGCTTGGCACGGATAGCGCGTCTTTAAGCAACTATTATACGAAGGATACGCGAATTAATATTTTAACTGATCTAGATTTATTGTGCAAATGTTGCATTTTAACTGAAGCGTATCTTCAAGCTACTTATAGCCTGCATATGCTTTCGAACTATACGATGACAATTGTAAGTAAGGTAGATGGAATAGGGTTTTTTTCATCGGGATCGTAACAAGATCGGGATTCGAAATTGGGAGGGGATATTCCGAAATCGTGATTTTTTGTTTGGATTGAAATAGCCTCTTGCCTAGGGTTGCATAAACGCTACCTTTAGGTGGCAAATACCACTTTTTTAGCCCAATGCCACCTTTTTTGTACCATTTTTTAACTACTGCCACCTTTATGGATAAGAATTGCCACCTTTTTTAAAAAATCACTATGTATCCCTACCCCTGCCTGGGGTAGGGATACATAGTGACTTTATTTCTATGGGGTTAAATTCATTTATAGTGCGGATTTCTCGGTTTGATAGTAGTCCTTCTTTTTATTTCATTATATATTAAAGAAAAATCTCTATGGACATTTTATGGTTGGCTGTGCTTTTGGCAAGCTGTTGTGGATTCGTTAACGCTTGTAATTATTGGCTTTGTCGAAGCTCCATTTAGTATTTCTCATGATTTAGGGTAGGTAGACTTTCTACTTTGATCATCCTGAATATTACCAACCATATACAATTTCTACAACCTGATTTTTGTGTTGTTTTCGAGGAATATTTTGGGAACTAGTATTGATTAAGTGTGGCACTGAACACGTTCAGTGCCACGCTTTATCGATACTAGTTCCAAATTTTGGCAAATTTTTTTCTAAAACAGCCTTATGGAGGTTTCCTTGTGAAAAATCGTTTGCCCGATTCCCGAATCTTAAAAAACTTTCTTGATTCTGAATCAGCAAAAAAACTAAATGTTAGCAATTTTTAGGTTCTTTCTGACAAACGATTTCTCGAAAAAAACCTATAAAATTATTCTGGACAAAATTTGAAAAAAATGTATCGAAAATTTAGCTTTTTTTAGCATGAATTTTTAGTTTCCTCTCAAAAGACCTAACTATTTATAATGATCTTCCGAACTGGTTTTGGAATTATTTAAAATGGTACATAGCAAATCGGGGCATATTATATGTGTTATCGTATATAAAGTCAATATCCAAATCGATTTCTGTGCTTATTCGGCTTTTGAGAGCTGGGACTCGCACTTGGGCAATATTCTCACCTATTTCATTTCAATTAAGAGTGACAAAATCGTTGACGTTGATAGTCTGTATAGTAATAACAAGTTTGGTTTGTCTGTTTTATTTACCTATGTTGTTGGTGTGGTGGATCACGGGATTTAATGGTAAGCCTATAAAATTAGGGTGTAGAAAAAGAGCATTGTATTACTCATGGGACTAGGGGCTTGAGACAATGATGTAAGCAGGGGGAGTATAGGGGACCTGATGTCCCCCTAACATACCGAATCCCTAGCTAAGTACTTGGCTGGAGCCCCATCGTGCCGAAGAGGTGAAGAAAATTTTTTACATAGTGATCTCCCTTATGATTTTGTTGTTATTTTTTCGATTTTTTGCTATTTTTCGATTTGTTGAAGGGTGAAATGCAAATGGCATTTCATGAAACATTTTTGTTTAAATAAAACATTGGAGCTAGGTTACTTGGGGGCCCACTCAACATGACCCAAAATTCCAACGCCAAGACTAAGGCCAAAGCTAATGCCAAAGCTAAAGCCAAGGTTAAGTCCAAGGCTAAGGCCAAGGCGAAAGCTAAGTCCATGGCCTTAGCCTTGGTCTTAGCCCTGGCCTTGGCCTTAGCCTTGGTCTTAGCCTTGGCCTTAGCCTTGGCGTTAGAATTTTGGGTCATGTTAAGTGGGCCCCCCCCCCAAGTAACCTAGCTCCAAAACATTTTTAGTATGCCAAAAAGACGCCATAATAATTTATTCAGTTGGTTTTATTGGGTAACTATTTTCTAATTATTTTCTAATGTAATACGAAATGTTTTAGGGAAACATCTTTTTGCTCCAAATTTTATAGCAATTTTCAAAATTATTTTGAGATTGCAGTGGCATGTGGATGCATGATTCTAGACATTTTATCGTTACTCAAGTTTTTGGGTTCCTCTCGATTAAATATCAAGAGGCGTGAATTGAAAGAAAGCGAGAAACGGCAAGAAAAGCTTCTATTACTTCAAGTAATGTTATAAACATTTCTTCAGAGCATATTTTCAATAAAAAGTACCATTTTTGTGAAAAAGAAATCAACTTTTTACGAGTTTTTGCACAAAAATGCGATCCAAGAAAATAATTTTTTCTAAAAAGATCATTTTTAGGGGTAAAATCATGTGAGAAATCGATTGCGCGCATCGCCGAAGCGTGGAAACATCATCCTGACACTGATTCAGGGAAAACTTTGTTTTATTTTATATCAACAATCGTTGAAAAATTTAAAGTTTTCCCTGAATCAGGGTCAGGATGACGTTTTCACGCTTCAGCGATGCGCACATTCAATTTCTCGCATGATTACCCCTAAAAATGATCTTTTTAGAAAAAATTTTTTCTTGGATTAGGCCATGATTGTCACCGAAAAGCATTGATTTTTTTTCATTTTTAAATAATATTTTCCAAAATTTTGCCATGATGTGGTGATGGGTGAGAGAGAGAGAGTCTGACCCTTCCCTTAAGCATGTCTGGCCTATATGTATAACTTTTTTTTAGAACTTTGGTAGTTTAGCAGTTTTTATATTTTTATTTGTTCCTGTGGTATTACGTCTTGTTGTGCCAAATCATGCTATGGATAATACTTGTCCGGCTGAAACATTTGGAGCTGGCATCTATCCTAGTATTCCTATTACATTTTTGAATATTCTTAGCGATACTTCTGTAAAAAGAGCTCTAGGGCTGATGTTTGATAAGTAAGAAATAGTAACAAACATGTAGAGGATTATTTATATTTGGGCCTCTGTGTGGTAGGTGTGGGGGGTTCTGTACCAAAAAATTGAAAATTGCGGAGGAAGGGAGGCGAGATAAATTTGATTTGTTCCCCTTACGTTTTTTAATTCTTTTTGCTACTTCGGGCCGATTTACTGGGGGTATGACTCTATTTTGGGGTGGGGTTATATATTCCCTTAACATGTATGAATAGTAACAAAATCATAACACCATTTTCAGTATTTTTACCTTAACACTTCAAGCACAACTTGCGTGGAAAGTATATAAAATTGAGAAACCATCAACTGCGATAACAAGTCTTGGTGATGCGCAAAAGCAAAATTTCTTTCTTCGACTCTTTAAGAGGAATTTACCTGACAGTAATAGAGTGATTGAAAACCACACATGATCAAGGGGTCGAAATCGAAAAAATATAAACTAATTTAATTAAAATTGTGAATTTTTTAAAACAGGTTCCGCGATAGAACCGAGCTTCAAGATGAGGGCATGTCACAAAAAAACGCTTCCCTGATTCAAGGAAGGCCTGTGTATTGAAGCGAAAAGTCGCAAAAATCATATTTTTGCGACTTTTCCCTAAGTACGCAGGCCCAAAATTTGAAAATTTTTTCACGTGGGTGGCCCCTTCTCCTATTGTGTAGTAGCTCCCATCTTCCTTATCGAATTTTTAGATGGGATCTTTTTTATTTTTTGACAAATTGTT
>OZJO01013690.1:0-18724 GCA_900406225.1 Acrobeloides nanus | reverse complement strand
TTTCTCGGATTTTTTCGAAACCACGCTAGAAATGTTCTCCATATTGAAATACATCTGCCAGAAAGAAATTTTGGCTGAAAAAAATTATCTTGGGTGTTTTAGAGAGGTTAGAAAATTAAAAAAATACACGTAAAATCGATGGTATTAAGCTTCAGATAAGGTTTTGAATTTTTTGCGGGCCTCGATTTGACTCAAAATGACTTTTAAAAACTTTCCCATTTTCTCACTTTATTGAGCGTTAATCTCACTTTATCGATAAAAAAATTGTTAAAATGCCGCAAATTTTGCAAAGTTTATCGAATTTATTCATTCTATATATTTATTTATTAAATTTATTAATATAATTTGAAGTTACATGTTTTCGTTGTAGTGAAACCTCGATTTAGCGCCCCCGGAAAAGGGCGCTAAATCTAGGTTTCACTGTATATTAATTTTAAAAATACCAACCAAATTATTACAAACTTTTACTGGGTATATGGAAGGGGGCGCTAGATTCGTGCACTACGTATGCACATCGCCCGACAGAACTTTTGTGCGAACAGTAGTAGGATAAAAACCAGGGGTGCCAAGTCTGCTGATTTTTCAGCAAAGTGCTGATTTTGAGGTGCCATATCTGAAAAATAAAAAATATGCTGAATTATCAGAAAAGTGCTGATTTTCAATAAAGTTGCTGATTTTTACGTTGGAACATTTTATTAAAAATAACACAAAAATTGTCGAAAAATTTAAACAAAAAATCCCCAAATTAGACATTTTTTAACCAAAAATTAGTCATATAAATAAGCATTTTTCAAAAAATTTTCGCCTGCGGCGCTGGTTTTTGCGTTAACTCAAAGATTTCATAAAAAATTTCGTCGAAAATCGAAAATTTCTGAGCGTTTTCAGGTTAAAAATAGGTGTTTTCAACAAAAATGTTTCGCGCCGAAATGCGCGAAAAACGGGGAATTAAGATGATATTTGAAATTTTTTTAAAAACTCGAAAAAATTCCTTGGCCCCCCTTATTTTTTCCCAAATTTTTGGAAAATTTTCGAAAAAACAAGGGGGGACCAAGATGAAAATTTTTTTTTGAAAAGTTTCCCCTCCCATTCTTGGAGGCTGGCCACGTCACTGCATGCGGCGCTGATTTTTTAACTTTACTTAAAAATTATACCCAATTTGGCCTAAATTTCCCTTTTTTTAACAAAAAAAGTGCCAAATTTAACATTTTTTCATACAAAAAATTGTAATTTTCTGATCATTTTCAAGCATTTTGCAAAAAATTTTTCGCCTGCGGCGCTGGTTTTTGACTTCCCTCTAGAATTTCAATATAAAATTTTCGGGAACCAAGGTTCCTAATGGTTCCCCTATCTTATGTTTTTGCTCGAAATTTTTGAAATTAAAAAATCCAAATGTTCCCTCATTACGATTTTTCACAAGAATTGTCCAAATTGTCCATTTTAAAAGTAGCATTTGTCAAAAAAAATTTTTCCTGCGGCGCTGGTTTTTTAACTTTCTAAAAATTACACCCAATTTGTCTTAAATTTCCCATTTTTCAACAAAAAAGCCAAATTTAACATTTTTTAATTCAAAAAATCGTAATTTTCTGATCATTTTCAGTTTAGAAAGAAGCATTTTGCAAAAAAATTTTCGCCTGCGGCGCTAATTTTTTTGACTTGCCTCAAGGATTTCAATAAAAATTTTTCGCGCTTGTCGGCACGAAAACCAATAGGGGGGGGGGTTAAGATGTTTTTGTAAATTTTTTGAAAAAATCGAAAAAAATCATAAGGGTCCCCCCTTATGTTTTTGCTAAAAAATTTAGAAAATATTTGAAAAAAAACATAAGAGGGACCAAGGTAAATTTTTGGGGACTTCTCCCGAAACAAAAACCCACTTTGCGCTGCTGTTTTCATTGATTATTCATATTTGCTGATTTTTGCTGTACAATCTGATTTTTGAAGTCAGATTTGCTGATTTTGAAAAAAAGTTCTTGGCACCCCTGATAAAAACTATATAACAAATCAATTCGTACCTTTTTTAAGAAATTAAAAAAGAAGTATAAATTGCCAATAAAAGGAAAAGGTTGTGGTCCATTAAAGCCCAACTTACGAAGTTGTTGTAGATTAGAAAATCTTCTAAAATTGTTATAAAAATTTTTTAAAGCTTAATTTGATGCTAAGATCCGAGGCCCAGCGCCTCCAGCACTGAGTCCCAAAAACCGGATTTTCACGATATTTTGACCAAATTTTCGCCAAAAATTTTTTTAAATTTTTCCTAAAATAACCCATTTGGGTTTATTATACTAGGGATCGATAAAAATGCTTCCCTGACTTTGAATCAGCATAAAAATCTAAATAAATATAGTTTTTTGTGCAGATTCAGGGTCAAGCGTTGTCAAGAATTTTCAACTCGCACAATCGATTATTCGCATAGAGAATTCTCATATGGTTATTTTAGAAAAAAAATTTTTGGCGAAAATTTATTCGAAAAAATTCCAGTTTTTTATCCATCCTGTATTAATAGGATTACAACCTTATTATGAAGAAGATAAAAGAAACGAATAATGCCAATATTAATATTTGAGCCAAGGCCATTAAATTCACTAAATTTTGTAAAATAAGCATCTTTCAAAGAAAAATATTAGGAGCAAGTTCCCCTGGTTCCTGCCACTTAACGTTGACTAAAATCGGCAAAAAAATTTTTATTTTCTTCCGAAATTACCCATTTAGGGATAATTTTATGCGAAATATCAAGCGCGCACTCCCGCAACCTGAAAACCGCAGAAAAATGGTGAAAATTCGCCAAAAACGACCACGCAGGGATGCATGGGGATGCAATTCGATTTTCTCGAGAAATGAACAAATATCCCCTCATGCATCCCTGTGTGGTCGTTTGTGGTGAATTTTCACCATTTTTCTGCGGTTTTCAGGTTGCGCAAGTGCGCGCAATGGATTTTTCGCATAAAATTACCCCGACATAGATAATTTCCGGAAGAAAATAAAAATTTTTTTGCCGAATTTAGTCAACATTAAGTGGCGGAAGCCAGGGGAACTTGCTCTAATTATTGATATATAGTTAAAACATAATCCTACCACTATAAACGTGTAATGTCTGTGTATGTGTGATTGCGATCTAGGGAACGAGTGAAAAAAAGCGTCAACACTAAAACTAAAGTAGAGGACGACGAGAGAAGAATAACAACAACAAAATTTTGTATACTCCCTCAAAAAAATTGTACACGTAAAAGTTTACATATAAAACACTAAAAAAGTTTTACAGAGTGCTGCTCTTCTTTCCTCTGAGCCCGATTCCTAAAACAATTATCCTCGTACCCCCACCCTCACTTGTATAGAATTTAAAAAACTGCTTCAAAAAAGGGTTAGGACATAGGTGAAAAGAGTGAGCCATCTTGAGTAGGGGGTTTTAGAATTTTTGACTACTTTTGAGGGGTAAAATTTATGAAAATTTTTTGTCGCCAGCCAAAATTTTTTTTTGTTGAAATCCTCACTATTAAGCAAAAAACCAGCGCCGCAGGCGAAATTTTGTTTGTTGAAAATGCTTGTTTTTAAGCTAAAAATGCTCAAAGATTACGATTTTTGATGATAAATTTGCAATTTTTTTGAATTTTATCCCCTCCCTCCTCGCGAAGCGGCCGGTTTAAGTTGGGGAAGAGGGTATCGACTTTTTTGATCTTTTAAGTGGGGGGGGGGGGGGGGTGTCCAGATCTAGACTCCCTGTTCATCTCTGTTTAGGAGAAAGATATAAAAAACCCTAAAAATTTTCCGCGATATATGGTCCTCATATAGGTCGAAGATTAAAGTCTATACCCAGAAAATTTTTTTATTCTTTTCCAGCGCACTCTAGTTTACGTCGTTACATTCAATTTATATTGCTGTACTTTTTATCCCAAATATATATAACTTTTAGTTTTATGATTTGCTAAGAAATTGATCTATTCTTGGATGTGTAATATACAAAAGCATATAACTTTCTTTCATTTTTAGTCCGAATATTATTTTATTATATTTATCTTTGCATATCTTAAAAGCAAATTGAATGGTAACAATATAATAGAATTAGGTGCAGTTGAAAAAAGTTTTATTCCATTTTTGGTATACGGTTAAACCTTTCCAAACAATGTAAATTACTAAAATTTTATGGCTTACTAATAAGATAAAATTTTATGGCTTGTCATAAGAAAATTTTCTGCATGAATATATGCAGTTTAATGTAAAAATTTAGCCTTTTTATGCTAACAAAAAAGCAATAACGTACAGTAAAAGATACAGCGTAAGGGAACAGACCGTTTGCAAATCTTGACATAGTAAGGGTGTCTCAAAAAGTGCACTTTCTGTTATTTTGCATGAATTTGGAACTTTCATATCCAGTAGGGGAGGACACTGGCCCGGGAGGGTGGATGATTTTTATGATGCTTTTCATCTGCCTGCGTGTATGGATGAAATTTTTTTTTAATTTTGTCAAAATTACCTTGGTCTCATCTTATGATTTTTTCTCAAAATTTCAAAAATTTTCCATGGGTGATTTATGGGGGGGGGGGACCGTCTCCTCTACTAGATATGTATGATTTAGAAAGCAAAAACTTTTTCTAAAGCGACTCCTATTGGGATAATTTTATGCAGAGGAATCGATTGCGCTCATTCTCGAATCTTGAAAATTTTATCTGATTTTGATTCGAGGAAAAATTGGCACTATTACTTTTTTCCCCTTTATTTTCCCTCTTACTTTTTTCCCCGATTTTACACAAATTTCAAAGTAATAACGGGAAAAGGGGAAAAAAGTAAGAGGAAAAAAGTAAGGGGAAAAAAGTAAGAGTAAAAGGGAAAACCAAAAAGGGGAAAAAAGTAATAGTACCGAAAAATTGGATTTTGAAGCAAAAATGTTCATTTTTTTTGCAAAATCACAAAATGTGTATTTTTTGGGGTTGGCATCACTTGCACACACACATTTGCGAATGGACATTTGTGCATATACACCTGCGCAGCGACATTAGTTTTTGCTCAAAATTCGAAAAAATGCGCAAATGTTGCATGACGATGCGCAAATGTCACTGCGCAGGTGTATATGTGCAAATGACGCAGTGCAAATGTACATGCGCAAATGTCTCATGCGCAAATGTTAGATGCGCAAATGTGTGTGCGCAAGTGATGCCAACTCATTTTTTGGGACATCCTGTACTTATATTTCACCAAATAGTGTCGACCCCAAAGAGCTGCTGTAATTTTTTATTTTAATTTTAAAAAATAGCTTAAAATGCCTAATATTTTGCCACAGGAAATTGAACAAATAAAAAGATTACGCGACAAAGTTGTTGATATAGTAAGTTTATATTTACAAGATATTGCAAAAACTGAATTTTGTGATTTTTTGGCTATGCTTGGTTGTAAAATTTTTTGAAAGTTTTCAATTTTTACCAAACTAACCCTATGGAGGTCATCATATGTGAGAAATTAATTGTAGAGCGTTTCGAAACATTGTTTCGAAACGGACTTTTCGAAACGAAAAACGTACCTTTCTAAATGGATTTTTTTCGAAACCAAATTACAGTGAACACTCGTTAAGCGGTCCCCTGAAAAATTCTATAAGCGGCCCCCCTCTCTCTAGGGTGGCCCGCTTAGGCTGCGCGGTAAATATCTCGACCAGCTATTCGCGACGTTAAATGCGGCGTTAAATTCTTGACCTACAAATAAGTCGAAAAGTTAAATATCTCGAATTCGAGACGAATTATTACTAATTCGAGACGTTAAATGTCTCGAATTGATTTAACGTCGCGAATAGCTGGTCGAGATATTTACCGCGCAGCCTTATCGAATTTTTGAGGGGGAGGGGACCCGCTTATATATACAACAGCTAATTTTTTGTACTCGAGGGGTTTTCGGCTATGGGGAACACGATGGCGATATTGTTTTTAACAAATTTTTTTGTAAAAATTAAAAAATTAGGGGTATAGTTTTTAACAAAATATTCGATAAGCGGGCCCCCTCTAGAATGGCCCGCTTAACGAGAGTTTACTGTATCGTGTTTTGAAAAAATTTTTATTTTAAATAATCTATATTGATAGAAAAAATAAATTCGTTTAGAAAAGTCCGTTTAGAAAAGCCCATTCAAAAAAATATTTCGAAACGTCTTACAACAGAGAAACCGATCTGATTGCGTGCATTGGAAAATCTTTAAAACGCTTCTCTGACATCGAATTAGCCAAAAAGATTATACGATTTTTTTAGATTTTTGCGTTAATTAAGGATCAGTATACTGTTTTCGAGATTTTTCAATGCGCGTAATCAATTTTTCATATAGAAAAACCCACAAATGCTCATTTGGAAAAAAATATATAAATTTTTTTGCGAAATTTTACTCAAAAAGTCGCAAAAAAGCGGTTTTTTAGCCACTTTGGGGTCATTCACATATCACGTGATCAAGTTAAGGGAGTGGGGGCTCTATGATTTTTTGCATTCGAATTTTTTGGCACACCGAATTTTCCCATAGACTTTTCGCATTCGAAGTTGGCACACGAATTTTCGCAAAATGAATTTTGGCACATTCTCTCTAAAAACACCACTGCGTCAGACGTTTTTTATACATTTCTGAAACTCATGTTCATTTTAAACTGATTTATTGCACGAAATCACGCTTACATCAGCATAAAAAAGCATCTTACGCAGTGATGTTTTTAGAGCGAATGTGCTAAAATTCGTTTGCCAAAATTTGTTCTGTGAAAATTCGTTTTGTGAAAATTCATTTTGTAAAAATTCGCTGTGCCAAAATTCGTATACGAACAATCATAGAGCCGAACAGGAGAAGAGAAGGAGCAGGGTTGAAGACAGAGACAGGGTCGGGAACAGAAAGAAAAAGATAGCAAAATCTAGAAAACCAAGAAAAAAAGTAAGCCAACATGGCTGATCATGGAAAGGGGGAGGTCTAAAAAAGTAAAAAATTTGATCATGTGATATGTAAATGACCCCTTTGTTTTTTAGATAAGCCCTTATTAGGACACAGACTTTAACCTGTTACGCTGGCTAAAAAAAATATAATTTTGATTTTATTGAAGCATTACTAAATCTTCGGGCTCATTTAGAGTTTAGAAATTCTAATTGGCATCCATATAAGGTTGTGGATGGGCACCGTGATCATCCTGTTCATAAACATTGGCAGGTAGCTTATAGTTTATATGTAAGAGTGTGTGGATTCGTGCAATTACGAACCTTGATGAAATCAATATAGTAGAATAAAAATAACATGCTTTCAGTAATATTAATAGGGGAACGGCCGAACGGAAGGGGTGGCTTTGAAAGTACATAGGACATGTACATTATTGCAAAAGAAGAAAAAATTCAGGCATATGGTAAATGTATTCATCAAGATAAGGGGCTGTCCTTAAATTAAGTTTGCAAAAAGTTGGATTTTGGATAAGTAAATAAATTGATTTTTGCTTCAAAACACCGATCCCTTCCCTGAATCAGGGTCAAAGAAGCGTCTTCACGGTTCGGGAGTGCGCGCAATCGATTCCCCGTCTAGAAAAACCTAAATCAACGGTTTTTTCATAAAAATCCGAAAATGTTTGATTTTCGCTTCAATACACCGATTCCTTCCCTGAATAAGGGTCGAGGAAGCGTTTTCAAAGTTCGGGAATGTGCGCAATCGATTCTCCGCCTAGAAAAACCTAAGAATCAACGGTTTTCTCATAAAAATCCGAAAATGTTTGAATTTCGCTTTAATACACCGATCCCCTCCCTGAATCAGGGTCAAGGAAGCATTTTTACGCTTCGGCGCTGCGTGCAATCGATTTCTCGCATGATTTTACCCCTAAAAATGACCTTTATAGAAAAAATTTTTTTTCGAGAAGTGGTCGCAAACTGGACTCCCCCTTTAAGCGAAATTATGAAAGCACTAATTTATGAATATGAGAATATGTTGAAAACAGTCATGGAACAGGAAAAAACAGGTTAATTTGTAAAAAAATAAAGAGTCGAAAACAAGGATTCTCTTTAAAAAGCTTTATTCGTGATTATTTTGAGATGGGGGCCCTATTTGAGATCAGATGAGATTAGAACACCTAAGTCTCGGACTACCTTTTTCGATTCAAGCGGAAGATTGTTGAGGGAATATACAACGTAACTGTTTGCTTTACCTTCCCCCCCCCTCTCTCGACTTAAAAATTTTTTTAATTAAAATTTTTGTACTTTTTTAACACGGGGAAGGCCGATTGTAACCCAAATGATTTTTGAATCAGAATTTTATGTAGAATATGATGATCGAAAATTTTTTTTGAAAAAAGTTGGTTTCAAAAAATTTATAAAATATTTATTGAGACTTGATTGAATCCTAAAAATGAAAACTTTTGTCCTTCATAGTTCAGTGGTAATACGCCTGACTTTGAAAATAAAAGGTCACGGGTTCGATTATCTGATCGAAATAATTTTTTTGCCTTCTTTTTATCTAATTTTTTTTGTATACAGCACAAAATTCTCGTTCAAAAAACGTTTCGTTTACAATCGGCCTTCCCTGTGTTAAATTTAAAAAAACTATCAATCATTCATAAATTTTAACAATAAAAAACAAGCAAAACTTGTTTTTATAAATGTTGCAAGTCTTATCTTTTTTACAATTTAAAGGTGAACAAACTTCAATTTTATTCATAATGGATTTGTCTGGATTACAGTATAATGCTCAGTTGCTTGAAATATTACAAGGATCATTTCCTGCAATTGTTACATTTTTATCTGAGCATTATGAAGAAATTATTCAATGCTTTTTGATAGTTAATGCTCCATTGTTTATGTCCGCCATATGATATTTACAGGATGGGCCAAAAAAAGTGGCTTTTGCGATTTTTGGGACTCGGTTCATAAGGATTTTCTTCATAACAGAAATTTTTCCACAAAAGTAATGTTCTACAAAGTTGTTCCTGAGATCACGACGGACAGCTTTGTAGAACATCACTTTTTGTGAAAAATATTATGTTATACAGAAAATCCTTACGAACTGGGCCCCAAGAAATCACAAAAGCTACTTTTTTGGCCCATCCTGTATATTAATTTTTGTAGAATAAAAAAATACAGGGGTGGAGCAAAAAAAGTTCGTTTTTACCATTTTTCATGAATTTTGGACCATAAAATTTTTTCTAAAAATGACCCTATTAGGGTTTTTCGATGCGCGGAATCGATTGCGCGCAGTCCCGAAGCTTGAAAATGCTTCATTGCCCCTGATTCTGGCAAAAATGTGTTTTTTGAAGTCATGTTTCGCTTCAAAAGCCCTGTACCAGGGTCAGTGAAGCGTTTTCAAGCTTCGGGGATGCGCGTAATCGATTCCCTCATCAAAAAACCCTAATAAGGTATTTTTAGAAAAAATTTTCGGGCCCAAAACTCATGAAAAATGGTAAAAACGAACTTCTTTGCGCCACCCTATAAACAAAAAAAATTTGTGGCGAAAATTGCTCAAAAATCTTAAATTCCGTTTTTTGCCCCACTCTGTAAATTTGTTTCATTTTAGTTTCCTGTATATTCTTTTATTGCACTTAATTTTATTGCTTTTAGACATATAAACTTTTAGCTTATTGTTGTAAACAGTTCAAAGGAAATATTATTACTTTAGGTGTATTATTCAAAAAAGTGTGCCAAAGATTTATTTTTATGGTTCCTATTATCCTACTGCTATAAATATTTAATGTTTACGGTGTACTTTTGACTTGAAACATCTTAGATTGATAAAATTTATTGGGAACAAGAAATAAGCTATAACAATTAAAAGCATTCAAATAAAGTTTTATGATCGTTTGTGTCAAGAGAATTGCTTATCATGCGAATATTTAGCCGTTTTAATGGAAACATACTTTAGCGTACCTTAAGCCATAAATTATGAGGGGCTAACAATTAAAAATATTAACCAATAGGATGGTACTACTTCGGATTAGCTGTCACAAGTGACAGGGGACTGGAACCGGAAAAAAATTTTTAAATTTTTTTCTAAAAAAGGCCTATAGGGGTATTTTTATGCAGGGAATCGATTGCGCGCATTTCCGAAGCTTGAAAATGCTTCCTTCACATTTTTAACAAGAATCACATGCTAAAAATTTAAAAAACTTGTTTTCAAGCGTTTAAGGGGATTTCTCCATAAATTTCCCTAGTTCATGGTGAAGGAAGCATTTTCATCCTCCGGGAATGCGCGCAATCGATTCCCCGCATAAAATTATCCCTATGGGGTCTTTTTTTCTGGTTCCAGTACCCTGTCACTTGGGGCAGCTAATCCGAGGTACCAATAGAATAATACAGAACCGGGGCTAGAGCGCTAACGTGCTCGGAGGGAAGAGGAGCGGCAACTCCAAGCGCCGACTCATAATTTTACTCTGAATATTTTTTCAAACATTACTCAATCGTTTCAATAAACATCTTTTAATTAAATCAGGCAACTGCTTGAATCAATTAAAAAAGCCAAAATAAAAAATCTTGTACAAAAACTTTTTGCCGGAGCTAAGCTAAGAGTCAAACCTAGTGGTGCATGACCGACGCCTTCGCCACTGTACCACAGGTGCTTCTAATTTCTAAACGACAAACTTTGACCTTGGCCCGTATTCATAACTAGAGACTTATCGTTAGCAGTTGCTATTTAGCTATGAATATTAGGTGCGGACAAAAGTCTTTGCCGCTTTTTTCTATGCTATATATCTCGCTAGCAGTGGCCGTTTTCGATGCGGTTTTTTTCAGTATTAGAGAATGGCATATGAAGAATTTTTTATGAAAATTTCAAAATCCGCCGGCTTCAGGTTTTCGTTGTAATAGATTTTCAAAATCATCATGTTTTTTGACGTTTTTTCAAACCTTTTTTTCTCGAAGGGAAAAGCCGTTTTCGATGAAATTTTTTTTCGGTAGTAGAGAACTGATGTTGCCCTATAACATGCGCTTATCAGTTTTTCCAGGCGGTTCGTAGTTTTCGAGATATCGACTTTTCTTTCCAGGGTACTATTGTTTAAAATAGTCTTTTTCGAAGAAAAATTTTTCTCAATAGAGAAAGCCGATTTCGATGAAATTTTTTTGTGCTATAGAGATTTTATATGTTTTTATATGTTATTTTTTTATATGTTAAAAATGTCTTTGAATTTTTCTTTATACTAAAACTTTCAAACGTTATAACTTTTGATAGCATAAGTCACTTTTTGAGATCTTGGGCTCAAAATGCTCGTAAGAATCGAGCAAATAAAACACCAGAACGATTTTTTCTTTTTCAGGCAAAAAATCTACTTGTTAGTATGAAAAATGAAAAAAATCGACCTTTTTTTAGCAGTTTTTATAACTAAACGCCGTTTATTTAAACGAAAAACAAAAAATCGTTCTGGTGTTTTATTTTCATTGTTCTTGCGCGCATTTTAAGCCCAAGATCCCTTGACCAACTTAAACGCCCATAAAATTTTATAGGAAAATTTTTAAAAATTTTCCTCCCATTAAAGTTTTCTCTGATGTTTGCACTATCAAGTGCAAAAGAAGTTGTGAAAAAATACCTTTAAAAAAAAGTAGATACACTTTTATGATAGGTTACCCTCCTGTGAAAAAATGGTATGCCGCTTAAAACTGTAGGGTTTTTTAAGGGTCAAACAAAGGTTTTCACGCTTCGGGAATGCGCGCAATCGATTTTTCGCATAAAATTACCCCTAGATATGTCATTTTGCAACAAAAAAAATTAGGCAAAAATTTTTTTGGAGATTAGGCCCTAAAAAATACCCCTCTTTTAAAGCAAAAATTCAAAGGAAGAGAACTCTTTTAAAAATTTATGTTATATTTTCAAAATTTTTTTCCTTCTGAAACATGTTCTTCATGATCCAATTCATCGTTTTAGCCCACTCTCACGAGTGGTCTTGTAAGTGTTAAAGTGCAAATCAGTCACTTTACCCACTCGGCCATGGAGAAAACCTCCAAATCTCCATGATATATTTGTTTCTTATTGTTCTTTACGAGACTGATATTCGTCAACCCGTTGTTTATGAACACCGAGAATAACCAATGGCACAAATTGCTTGAATAACCAGAAACTAGCCAAATTGCACAGAGCTACCTGAAAATACATAAATGCGAAAAATTTGAAATTTTTAAAGGGGGATGCAGACAGTGTTCTATTTGTTTCATTTTTTTATTCTGTTTTGTTTTTGTTCCAACAAAACGAAACAATTCCAAATTTGTTCCTAAATTGTTCCAACAATTGGAACAATTTCAAATTTGTTCCGTTTCGTTGGAACAATTTCGGAACAAATTTGTTTCAATGAAAAATTTTTACAAGTTTCAAAAATTCAATTTTTTCGGAAATTCAAATTTTTTTCAAAAATCAAATTTTTTCAAAAATTTCAAATTTTTCATGAAACGAGAGTGGGCGCATTCGATTCCTCGTCAAAAATTACTTCAGGGCGTTTAGTGACATTTATTTGACATGCTGAAACGCGCAGGGAGCCCGAGAAAACGGGGACCTACTAAAACGGGGTTGCAACCGGGTGTGGGTGCGGTAGTTACTAAACGGGGTCTCTTTTAGATAATTTTTTCTAAAATGACCCGTATAGGGGTAATTTCATGCGGGGAATCGATTGCGCCCATTCTTGAATCTTGAAAACGCTTCACTGACCCTGGTTCAGCGAATTTTCGTCGGAAAACCGACTGTCTAGAGGTTTTTTCCGACGAAAATTCGAATATTTTCATTTTAGCTTCAATACACCCAGCCAGATCGAGGCCCGATTTCGGTTGGAAAAAATTTTTTAAACTGAATTTCATGGGGTAATTTTATGCGGGGAATCGGTTGCAACCATTTTTAGAGCGTGAAAACGCTTTCCTGACCCTGATTCAGGCAATTTTAGAGATTTTTTGCTATTTTTTAGGAGATTGGCAAAGAAAAAATAGTAAAAAATATCCTAAAATTGCCAGAAACAGGGTTAGGAAAGCGTTTTCACGCTCTTAAAATGGTTGCAGTCGATTCCCCGCATAAAATTACCCCTAGAAAGTCATTTAAAAAAATTTTTTCCCGACCAAGATCGGGCCTCGACCTGTACTCCCTTTAAACTTTACTTGAAAATCATGAGCAAAGCAACCGGTTGAAAGGGGATAGTTGCCAATAAGGCGCACTGCTTGCCGAGCAAACGTAGTTGGTTTAACAACGAATAGACCATCAGCATCTTTTGAGTTGTATGAAACAATCTTTGTCGCTACTAATGCTGGGATAAGGCACTAAAGCAAGTGTCGTGAAATAACCACAAATTCAACCTACTTGTATTTTAAGATTCGTATGCTTGAATTCATCAACTAAGGTGTCAGTGTAAAAAGTAATTGCAGCTTTAGTAGCTGGGTAAGTCGACATATATGGAAATGGTCTCCAACCCTAGATGTTAAACGGCATAAAAAATCCGAAAAAGTGAAGGCAAGGGTCAAAATGTCGCCAATCGACTCAGCTCACTTCAACACGAGCACCATATCATGGTGGTTTGTGGGTTTTACCCATAGCTGAGTGGCTAAAGCGCTCGGCCTTCACTCAAAGGGGCGGATTCGATCCCGCACCAAAAAGTCATTTTTTATTTTATTGTCAAAGGTCATGAAAATTTTATTTTTATGTGGGAAAGAGAATGACGCTATTATTTTTCCATGAAAACTTTTGGAAAAATCGAAAATATCTTTTTTAAGATTTATACCTTTTTGAGATTTTTCGATTTTTCCAAAAGTATTCATGAAAAAATAATAGCGCCATCGTGTTCTCCGCATAAAAATAAGGATATACAAAACTTTTCATGACTTTTGACAATAAAATTTAAAAAATGACTTTTGTCGCGGGATCGAACCCGCGCCCTTTGAGTGAAGGCCGAGCGCTTTAGCCACTCGGCCATGAGCAGAACCCACACCCCATGATATGGTACTCGTTTTAAAGCGCTCGATGAGCTGAGTCGATTGGCGACATTTTGACGCTTGCCTTCACCTTTTCAGATTTTTTGTACGCCGTGGTTAATGTACAGTCTTGTAAAATGGATGGCTTACCATAAACGAAGCTATGTTGACTATTATGCCTTTATCACGTTTCGCCATACCAGGCAAGATTAGTTCGAGCATCTAGATTGCAAAATAATAAGCTTTATAAATAAAGCTTACCTTGATACAAGATAACAGATTGACTTTCACAATTTTTGAACCGATTCCAGTCGGTAATTCAACCAGATTCCCTATTTTTTCTGGAGTAATTCCAACGCAATTTACTTTAAAAACTCATCGAACAGGTTTCAGAGTCAGCCTGGTAGGCAGCGAGGGGGGAGGGGGGATCGAGTCGCGGTTCATGAAGGACCTGCTGTGGCGCCCTGCGACCAGGTCAGATTGGTTCTGGAACCTGCTCATGTTTTTTTTTCAAATTAACAATATTGATTTCATTTCCAATACAAATATTTAATCTTTTC
Source organism: Acrobeloides nanus (assembly GCA_900406225.1). Taxonomy (NCBI): domain Eukaryota; kingdom Metazoa; phylum Nematoda; class Chromadorea; order Rhabditida; family Cephalobidae; genus Acrobeloides; species Acrobeloides nanus. The sequence continues at coordinate 4,325 of OZJO01013690.1, read as the reverse complement.
GATTTTTTGAAATACAAAATTTCCGGCACAATTTTGAATTTTGGAGCTACTCACAAATGGGGATCATCCACATGAAAGAACTAAAAAATTTTTTGGAAATTACTCCTACAGAGGGTAAAAATATGCGGGGAATCCGAATTTGACATTTTCGAAGCGAAAAAACGATCCTGAGTATTGAAGCAAAAAGTCGCAAAAATCGTATTTTTGCGACTTTTCGCTTAAATACACAGACCTTCTCTGGATCAGGGAAGCATTTTTTCGCTTTGAAAATGTCAAATTCGAATTCCCCGCATGTTTTTACTTCGAGGGGTCATTTCCAGAAAAAAATTCAAATTTTGGCCAAAAATCGAATTTTGGACATAAAATCGAATTTAGGCCACAAATCGAATTTTGGCCAAAAATCAAATTTTGACTAAAAAATCGCATTTTAGAAACAATTCAAATTTTGGCCAAAAAATCTTTTTAAAAAATTTGATTTGGGATTTTTTCAAGCGTTTGAGCCAACAAATTTTTAGAAATAAACTGGTTAATTTGTATCAGCTAGCTCTTGAAAAACGCATACTCAATATTCCAACTTCCAAATCTCGGAATCCGGGCAAGTCAATGACTCTATCAAGATCGTCCTTTTCAAAATCAAAAATTGCTGTCTTGATGTCACAGTTATAACGTGAGGCTATAAAAAGAGGCACTGAAATTGTTGAAATTTTATGCCTTACACATTTCATTGTTGATCTGATTCAACTTTTCTGGATTTCTACCAATTAAATAAAACTTGCGAATTCCACGAGTCTTTGCTAATTCTTCAATATAAGCAACGATGCCATTCGTGCACCCGGTCACAACTAAATTTTTCTTATAGACGAAAGTGAAAAAGAACTATTATATTTTTTTTCTTCAAACATTTTGAGATCGCATTGATAATCAGGCAAAATTAGGAACTAAAAAATCTGTGTATTGAAACGAAATCATGGTACAATAGAAAATTCAAAATGTATCGATACGTGTTGACGAGCGATAGCTCATTGACTTCCTGAACATAAGGAACAAGTTTGTAGGATATCACTTTTTATAAAAAAAACTTTATTTCATCAATTGAGATTTTACACTATGATATTTTCAATGTCATAACGAAAAGCTCAAAAATTAACACGGGAATACTCAAATTTCCAGTATATTATATTATTTTAAGCTATTCTGAGCAACATTCAAAAAAATTTTTGAAAAAAAGTTGTTATTTATAAAAAAAATTCGTGTTAAATTATAAGCAAAATTAAAAATCAATATTTTTATCTTGACCTTGACTCAGTGGTAGTACTCCAAGATTCTAGTCTAAGGATCTCGGATTCGAATCCCATCCGAGTCGATTTAATTTTTGCTACGAATAAACCTGATCCATGTTTAGACAATTTTTCGTTTCAATACACAAATTTTTTAGTTCCTAATTTTGCCTGATTATCAATGCGATCTCAAAATGTTTGAAGAAAAAATCGACTATACCTGTCCATGAATCTTGATATGGTTTTAGATCCAATAGCGTCGAGAAGAAATGGGCCCAAATGCTTCTGATCAAAAAATGTGTAGCTCGAACAATCCGAAAGATTATAACGGATGATACGATCCACCAAAGGATGTTATACAGCCAAGTGAACAAGGAAGTCATCTAAAAATTAGATCCAAAAATTTTTTCCTATTAAATAAATATACCGTACATGCTCTAATAATCCCCCATGGGGGATTATTTTTCAACCCCCCTCGGGGAGTGGGGGATTAATAGAGAGTGGGAGATTATTTTTCGACCCTTCGAGATTTTTTCCTAAAGTTCCATCAGCGTGAAAAGCTACTTTTATTGTGCTCGCAAAGTTTGCATTTAATTTTCAAAACATTTGCGTATATTTATATATTTTCACCAAAATTGTCTAAATTTTAATAGAGAGTGGGGGATTATTAGAGTATACCGTAAAACTTCTAATAGAACCCCATGTAGACGTAAAAATTCTCTTAAAAATCGAGTTTAAATCGGATTTCTTCGAGCGAGCACTTTTTGGATAGCCTGAGGATAGGGAATATGCTATATAAAGAATTATTGCAAAATATTTTATTTTCGTCGAGATATTGCCTTTTGAATTTTATTTAAAATTTTAAGCCTTACATTCAAAAATCCACCAAAAATCAAAATTAAGTCGATTTTCTTCGAGCGACCACTTTTTGGATAGCTAAGCATTATGTAAAAGAAATTATTGACAATGACTTCGATTTCATTGAGATATATTTTTTGAAAAAAATGCCATTTTTCAACTTTTTCAAATTCAAAGGGCCATAACTCAGTGAAAATAAAATATTTTTCAATAATTTCTTTTATAAAACGTTCTTTTCTACAGTAGCTATCCAAAAATCTAACTTATATGTTTTTATTAATCATTCACTAGGTACATAAAAATAACCTAGGTTTCAAGTTTGTAGCGGCGTCACCCCATTTGCCCCCAAGGACATTTGCCCCACGCTGACACCCTACCACATTTGCCCCACTGGTAGCCCCATAAACTTTTGCCCCAAGTGTAAGTGTTGCCCTATGGGACGTTTGCCCCATGGACACTTGCCCCATGGGACATTTACCCCATTTATATATTTTCCCCATGGTATAATTGCCCCATGGGCATTTGCTCCATGGGACATTTGCCCCATAGGAAATTTGCCCCACGGGACATTTGCCCCACGGGACATTTGCCCCATGGGGACTTTTGCCCCACAGGATTTTTGCCCTTACGGGATTTTTGCCCCATGGGACATTTGCCCCATGGAACTTTTGCCCCATGAGACATTTGCCCCACGGAACATTTGCCCCACAGGACTTTTTCCCCAGCGCCTGGAATTGCAAGCGGCGCTCGGAATTGTAAGCGGCGCTCGAGATTGCGAGTGGCGCTCTGGATTGCAAGCGGCGCTCAGAATTGTAAGCGGCGCTATAGACTGCGAGTGGCTCTTGCACTTCCGAGCGCCGCTTACAATCCAGAGCGCCACTCGCAATCCCAGGCGCTGAGGCAAAAGTTCCGTGGGGCAAATGTCCCATGGGGCAAAAGTCCTGTGGGGCAAAAGTCCCATGGGGCAAATGTCCCATGGGGCAAAAATCCCGTGGGGCAAAAATCCTGTGGGGCAAATGTCCATGGGGCAAACATCCCATGGGGCAAAATTACACGTTGGGCAAATGTCCCATGGGGCAACTTATAACGTGGGACAAAAGTTCATGGGGCAAATGTCCCATGGGGTAACTTATAATGTGGAGACAAACGGGGCAAAAATTCATGGAGGAACTGCTACATAGGGCAAATATCCCATGGGGCAACTGTATAACGTGGGGCAAATGTCTGTGGGGGGGGGCAAATGGGGTGACGCCGTTTGTAGCAACACTTTTTGGCGTAGTCCCACCCCCTTAAGGACTATCTTCAATATTTCAAGATATTGCCTCTTAAATATTTATAGTAGTACATGGTGATTCACATGAACCCGTACACTCAAATATTCTATTTTTATCGATATTTTTCAATTATATTTGAATTGTGCTTGATCATTCTCTTCGCACGCTGGATGTTCCCCTATTTTTTTTTCGGAACTTCCTTTTGGCTTGTTGCTGTTGCCTCCCAGTTTCTTCGTAACGCTTGATATGGTCTGAGATGGTCATTATGGGGACATCAAGAAGTTCCGAGATTTTCCTAATCGATAAGCCTTTTTCACGAAGTTTAATCATAGCAAGTCGCATTTCAGCCATTTTTTGTCTATAAATAAGCTTTTTATATATATAGAATGAAAAAATTGAAAAATATCGATAAAAATAGAATATTCGAGTGTACGGGTTCATGTGAATCACCCTGTAGGATAATAAGAACCATAAAAATAAATCTTTGGCACACATACTTTTTTGAATAACACACCTAAACACACGTGTACAAACCCCCCCCCCGAATTTCGGGGGGGTCGCCCGCAACCCGCAGGCCAAAATGGGTTTTCGCCCGCAACCCGCAGGCCAAAATGACTTTTCGCCCGCAAATTTTGTGGGTGAGACCCATTTCGCCCGCACCCGCGGGCCGCAGGCTCCTGGGATGCGGGCGAAAAATGAGAGAAAAATTTTGCGGCTCGCCCGCAGCTGCGGGTAAAATTTTTTTGATTTTTCCCAGAAATTTACTAAAAAAAAAAAAAAGGTCGTTTTTTTTTTCGCCCAAAAAGTCTAAATTTTCGGGGGGTGTTTGTACACGTGTGGTAGTGAGTAAGAGTGTATGCTGAATACGATCCAATCGGTCATTTTGAGAATAGGTCATGTTTTCGTGTCAATAAAC
>OZJO01013687.1:0-32819 GCA_900406225.1 Acrobeloides nanus | reverse complement strand
ACAAACAAAATTATTGAAAAAAATTTTATTTTTGATTTTTTAGCCCAAAAATAGTGAAAATATGGGTTAAAATATATGGGTAAAAATTCGTATTTTTCCATTTTTAAGGGTCAAACAAAGGTTTTCACGCTTCGAGAATGCGCGCAATCGATTTTTCACATAAAATTACCCCTAGATATGTCATTTTGCAACAAAAAAAATTAGGCAAAAATTTTTGTGTGGAGATTAGGCCCTAAAAAATACCCCTCTTTTAAATATCAAAAATTCAAAGGAAGAGAACTCTTTCAAAAATCTATGTTATATTTTCAAAATTTTTTTCCTTCTGAAACATGTTATTTATGACCCAATTCATCGTTTTAGCCCACTCTCACGGGCGGTCTTGTAAGTGTTAAACATAAATTTTTAATTAAAACACTTTCCAAAAGTAAGATTTAGTTATACATCTCCGAATATCTATTTCTATAGGTGATTATAAAATGAAATTGATAAGGGCCTGGCTAGATTTCTGTCGCGAGCGACGCGATTTTGTCGCAAATAGCCGCAAGGCATGTTTTTTGTACCCGCGGGGCAAATAGCCCCGAAAAAACATGCCTTGAGGCTATAAATCGCGTCGCTCGCGATAGAAGTCTAGCCAGGCCCTAAAAAGGATAAAATCATGTTTAGAGTTACAAAAACTTGGTAAAAAGTTGATTATGGTTCACAAAGAATGAAAGGAAAATATTGGATACAAATTGAAAACATCCACAGTTAATTGCTTCAAAAAGATAATCTCACAGAAAGTTTGATGGATGCGTTCAGTTACGATCACTATGCGCAACTAGTTTTAAAAAAACAAAAATATGCATAATGAAATAGATTTTGGATTAGTTTTTTTTTATTGTATAGACATGTCTTCTTTGATTATTTTTAATATTTTTGTAAGAATTTGAGACTATACAGGCGCCATGAGGACCCAAATTTTCGTATTTGCACCAACAAAAGTTATAAAGGGGAACCCACTCTTCTATGATCAATCACGTTTTATAAAATTTTTAAAAACATTTAAAACCGATTCAAAAAATGCCATTAAATTTAAAATAATTATTGCACACAATTTAACAAATTTGTTAGGTTCTTTATGAATGGTAATAATATTTCTGCTAACTACTTGTGTATACTCCATATCTACTTTAATTTGCGCTAATCTACCTTGTAAAAGTAGTGTAATCATTCTAAATGTGCATTTTTAAAATTCAAAATCGAACAAAAAAACTAACTCATCAACGGTATGACCAACTACTCGTTTAACAGAACTAGTATTAATAAGTCTAAAAGCCTTCCATATATTTCCCGTTAAGAACATTTGATTCCAATAGTTAGCTAAACTTTACATGCTGTATCTTACTATCCTACTACTATAAACGTGTAATGTGTGTCTGTGCAGACAATCTCGGTAACGTTTGATTTAAACCCTTATCACTAAACCTAAAGTTGTAGGGGCGATGAGAGTCGACCGACACCACTTGTATGAGAGTACTCCCAAGGAAAATTTCGTCTTTTATTTTATGCCGGCATAAAAATATATATCCAAAAACTTTCTACCTTACTCAGGTCTTTGTGCGAGTCTAGCGTTCACACTATCACATTTTTGCGGTCCTCCTTCATAGGAGGATAGTTTTTGATTTGGTTACCCGCACATATCAAAATATGGGAGAATTTCTACATTGTCACAAAATTTGCCCATTTGGAACCATTTTTAAAATTCGAATATTTTTCAATTTTCACGGAGTAACCCCCTAGTTTTTTAATTTTTTCAAACAATTTTGTTAAAAATAATATCGCCATCGTGTTCTCTATGTCGAAAAATCCTTGAGTACAAAAACTACCACAGCTAAAATAAAAGTTGTAGGGAATGATGAAAGAAGAAGATTGACTCCACATTATGGGGGTACCCTATCAAAAAGTTTTTTTTAAAATAATTTTCTGAGGTATCCCGGATACCCTAAACGGAGTGCCGTTCGGAATCACAATCGGAGATTCTGCGAGCGCTGGATCTCTCGGCTCCGATAGAATGAATATTTTCAAAAGGACTTTCTTCATCAATAAATTTTTTCATGAAAAGCGATATTCTACAATTCTACAAAGTTGTTTGATTTCATAAATTAAACAAAAAATTATCCCTAACGAATTTAAAATAACCGAGATATGACCTTTAAAAGTTTGACCCTTTATTGCCGCTACTGTACATCGTAGAACCTTTTATGCAAGTCTTTTTTATGTATCGAAAATAACTTTAACACTTACAAAACGAATATGAATTTTTGTCTATCATGAAAATACATGCAAAAATATAAATTTTGGTGCTAATACAAAAAAAATTTAGATCGTTTAAAAACGTAACAAGCTCTGAAAGTTGGACCTTTGCCATTTTTGGTGGCTTACCTTATAACAGACATAATTCTTGGGGAATTGTTCTACGAATTCGTTTACCACTCTTGTGAAAGCTGGTAATCAGCGCTACAACTTTTATATTTACACCCATAGTAAGTTTTCGCTTCAATAAAAGATACAACTTTTTGGAATATGTATGATTTTTTGAAGATGTAATTTTGAAGCGGTTTTTGACAAAATGGCCATTTTTGACCATGTACGGAAGTTTTTGGCCAAATTGATCTTCCCAAAAAATGTAGTTCAGATTCCCAAAAAAATTTTGGTATATTGAGTTTGGTATGTTAGCAAAAAATGCTAATTTTTTATGATTTTTTCAAATTCGCTCAAAAATGATCAGAAATTGGTCGCCATGTCTAAAATGGTAAAACAACCGTTACGACTAGAGTAGAATTTGGAGTGGTTCCTCCAAGGGTCCCATGGTTCTGTTATAAGGTAAGCCATCAAAAATGGCAAAGGCGGGATTTATACTTCCGTCGCGTCGCGACGGAAGTATAAATCCCGTCTTACCGGCGGCTCTAGAAACTTCCACAACGAGTTCCGTTGTGGGAGTTCCACTTTTTCGTTGTGGAAGTTCCTAGAGCTGTTCGACAATGCGTGCAATCGATTTCTCGCATTGAAAACTTCCATATAGGGATATTTTGGTGAAAATTAAAAAATTTTAAAATTTTAGAAAAAATTGCGCAAAAATCCTGTTTCTTATGCCGCATCCTGTAAATTATTGATGCTCAAAATTCACATATTTATAAGTACGGTGTCAAATTTGACAGTTTTGATGCTTTGGGCATACTACCTTATGCCTTTGAAAAAATTTTGAAAATTTGTCGAAAAAAAACATATGGGGACTAAGGTAAATTTTTGAACAATATTCTGGGGGCTTAGCGGTTTAAAATTTGGGGAGGGATATACATTGTGTTCGAAAGTATATTGAAAATCGGGTAGATAACGCCCATTTTAGCTAAAAAATTTTTAATATCTAAGTTTTTTTAAATTTGTTTTAGAAAATTGATTATTGCCTAAAGTTAGATAATCGGGCTTTGAGCAGGTGGTGACAAACTAATTTAACATCATAAAATACAAGAAATAAAGCTTACTTTGCAAAGTAATTTAAAAGAAAATATCACCTGTATCTATTTTATGACGTTAAGTACTAAAGTTCTTATTTTCATTCTATTATTGATTTGTTATTAGCGTTTCATACTGATCATGTCTACATCAAATCTCACTTTAGAAATGATCAATAATCCATATATTAAAGGACCAATGTAATAGAAAAATCGATTTTCTGGAAATAACCCTATAACGTAGACCTGCGTTCACTAATCATTTTTTATTTTTATACTATAGGACCTAGATCTCATTTTCATGGAGAAAAATTGCAAAAAAGCGAGGTGACTGGGGACAATTAAAATTCGGTAAATGATAACGAAATTGAAGAGAGTTGAATAAGATGACCTCTGTAGCGCATTGGCAAGGCTAAAGTTTTGCTACAAGAGGTGGCGAATTCGATTCCCACCTGGGATAGTTCCTTTTCGCACTGTCCTCAGACACTTCACTTTTTTGCAATTTTTCTTCATGAAAATGAGATTTACGCCCTATGGTGTAAAAATAAAAAATGATCAGTGAATGCAGAACTACATGATAGGCTTATTTCCAGAAAATTAATTTTTCTGTTGCACTGGTCTTTTAAACTTACTTTTTTAGATTAATTTAAAAGAAAATATCACCTGTACCTATTTTATGACGCTCACTACAAAAGTTCTTATTTTCATTCTATTATTCATTTGTTATTAGCGTTTCATACTGATCATGTCTACATCAAATCTCACTTTAGAAATGATCAATAACCCATATATTAATCGTATTTATGCAATTTTTATGCATACATCTAGTCTTATTACAACAGTTCTCTATATTGTTGCTATGTTTATTATAATTTATAAATCGAACAAAGAAATGGGGCTATATCGTTTGTTGTTATGCTTTCAAATTTCTTGGTCATTTGCATTTGAATTGGCAATTAGCTGGTTTCAATTTGTTCCACTGTTTCCATTATATGTAAGGACGGCTCCTCATTTTTGCAACAAAAGAGTATTTTTTTGGCAAAAAAGCATAATTTCTAACCATTTTGGAACATTTTAAAATTAGGCAAAAATTTTCGGACCCGAACAGGACCTCCTGGCTACCGTTCGGGGGTACCCCATGTTAAAAAAATCAATTTTTTCAACTTTTTTTATTTTGACTCCAAATCGGCTGATTTTTGGTACTCGGAGGTTTTCGAGGACGAGAAATTGATTGGCGCAAGTCCCGAGTTCCGAAAAAATTTTCATGACCCCCTAAATTTTTGAGTAAAAATTCAATTTAAAAAAAATTCGAATTTTTTTCTCAAAAATCGAATTTTTACTAAAAAATTTAGGGGGCCATGAAAATTTTTTTGGAACTCAGGACTTGCGCCAATCGATTTCTCGTGCCCGAAAACCCCCAAATACCAAAAATCAGCCAATTTGGAGAAAAAATTCTTTTTCGGAAATAGGGCCTCAAACTGCACCCCCTTTAAGAATGTGTGCAGAGTATAATGAAAATGGGTGCGAATAGTTAGGTGCATGGGTACACAAGACCAAAAATGGTTACATTTGACCCAAAAATGGTTAAAAATGGTTGGGGGAATGGGTGCACATGACACAAAATGGTTACATTTGCACCCAAATGGGTGTAAATTCGGTCATCTTAACCCCCCCCCATATTTAGGTACATTCATTAAGTAAAAGTGAAAATTTTCTCTGCATCGTGTCTCTCCCAAATACAAAAAATTAGCCGATTTCGAGCCATTCTTGAAATTTACAGATTTTTAAATTTTTAGGAGGTAATCCCCTAATTTTTTTATTTTTACAAAAATTTTTGTTAAAAAATAATATCGCCATCTTGTTCCCCATAGTAGAAAACCCCTAGTACAAAAAATTAGCGGGGTTGGAAATATTTTTGAAATTCGCATATTTTTCAATTTTTAGGGGGTTACCCCCTAACTGTTTATTTTTAATAAAAAAAAATTTGGCTAAAAAATAATATCGCCATCATGCTCCCCCATAGTCGAAAACCTTCGGATAAAAAATACGTTAAAATAGCCGAGATACGGAAACCCCCTTAAAAAACCCCTTAAAAATTGAAAAAATTGAATTTTTTAGTAGTTGGCCGCCAGGAATGGAGGGGGCACCTTTCTGATAAAAGTCATTTTTGGGGATCAATTTTTTCAAAAATCGGAAAAAAGATCATTTTTAATTAACACTTTTGTCAGACATGGGAGCACCGGTCCACGGTGCACCCTCTCTAGCTACGCCCTTTGACTCCCCATAGCGCCGACAATGCATCCCCTACCCCCATCTTCCACCATAAATACCAAAAATTTGTCTAATATTTAAACTTTTAGATGGTTTATACACAAGGAATATTTCGAAATTTCGGCGGTTTTTACAGTCATACTCAGCTTGTCATCTTAATTGCTCTAATTATAGGAATGTGCGAAAATATATGTGTCTGCATCGTTTTTCGCATAATACAGGTTCTTTATTATATTATACAAGGATCTCAAGAATTTTATTTTCGAAATTTCTGGATTTCAAAAATCAGAATTTATGAGCAAAAATCAGAAAATATTAAAGAATACTCCGTGCGCGTCTTCCATAATGAAGTGGATAAGAAGCCGCCCGTCTAATCTGGCAAGTTAAGCAACGTTAGGATCCTAGGTCCTATTTCCACTAGGAAAATATTTCTGATTTTTAAAAAACTTTTTTTATAAAAAATGGGGGAAAATTTTTTCATTTTGTGAAAAAAGTTTTTTTTAATCATAATTTTTGCCCTAGTGGTGAGATCGATCCTGCACGCCTAACGTTGCTTAACTTACCAGATCTGACGGGCGGCTGCCCCATCCACTGCATTATAGAACGCCAACTTTTTATGATGCGCGAAAAACGGAGTATATATATACACCTTTTTTGATCGTCGAGAGGAGTGTAGCGAAATTTGTTTAAACTTACGTTTACAAAAAACTAGCGTGGTATGAAAATTTTTAAACATTATTTGAAAAATGGGTACTACTTTAGCGATCGCATTGAACGTGAATTTTTTTCAAAAAAATTTTTTCTCGATTTTTTTCTGAAAATGACCCCTATGGGGGTAATTTTGATGCGAGAAATCTATTGCGCGCACTCCCGAAGCGTAAAAACGCCATCTTGATCAAGTTTTTGTGAAAAATTGCCTATTTTTTCGCCTGAGAAAAGATTAAAAAAGGCGAAAAAATAGGCAATTTTTCACAAAAACTTGGTCAAGATGGCGTTTTTACGCTTCGGGAGTGCGCGCAATCGATTTCTCGCATCAAAATTACCCCCATAGGGGTTATTTTCAGAAAAAAATCGAGAAAAAATTTTTTCGAAAAAAATTCACGTTCAATGCGGTCGTTAATCGATAGTAGTACCAAAATTTTACGCTAAAACTCTTTAGATTCCGAGCAGATAATCCTGGGTGGTGGTTTGCCCATTGCCATTTCCTCATCCATCACATAAAAGGAATGGCCTTTGCATTTCGGATAGGAGAACACAGCCAAATTCCAAAACCACCAGTAGGCTTTCCACATAGTTGTGGAATTTATGAACAACCTCCACTAAAAGCGGGTTCAATTACTAGAAAGCCTGGTCATCCAACTACAAGAAAACCAACTACAAGAAGCTCTACAAAAAAGCCATGTAGGGCTCCACCACCCGGATGTCCGGGAGGTCCATATGGGATGTATCCACGGGAAGGTAATTCTTACTACTATCACTCTATCCTATTAGACTCCTCTGTCCATCTATGGATTCTTACTACTATACAGCGTAATTTCAGGCCGGGCATGTGGAGGGGGGGGGGAAGTGTTTTAAAAATGGCATTTTTGAAAAAAAATCATAAGGTAGCTTATGGTATAGACCACCTTATGGTATGTAATTTTTTCAGCCTTTTGATCCGAATGGAGGGGGAAGTTCCCCCTTTCTCCCCCATAAGCAGGGTTGGGATTTTCCCGGATTTATTCAGATTTCCCCGGGGGAATTCTTTTTCCCCAGAATTAATTGGTTTGAAAAGACGTTTCGCCATTTTCAATCCTCGGTGGTGCAGTGACAAAGCAGCGACCTTCATGGCCACAAGGTTGCGGGTTCGAATCTCGCTTTAAGTCAAATTGGATCCAAGCGGGATTAGAACCCGCAACCTTGTGGTCATAAAGCCAATACTTTGTCACTGCACCACCGAAGCTTGAAAATGAAGAAACGTCTTTTCAAACCGAGTAATTCTGGGAAAAAAGATTTCCCCAGAATTCTCCAGATCCGGATAATTCTATTTCCCAACCCTGCCCATAATTACGCCACTGGACCTCATCGCTAGGAAGTTCAATTCTGACCCACTTTCTGACCATGTATGCTCCCGTGCACCTATTTATGTAGACTCTCTATATTGGTTATCTATGACTTACTTACTAATATTTTTTTAATATTATTTTTTAGGATGCCCACCACCTTGTCCATCACCTTCTTCACATTCATCCGAATCACATGGATCATCGGAAAGATGGCCTCGTCCGCCATGGTGTTATGGTAGAAATGCGTGGAAATATAGATGCTCTCATACCAGACGTGGACATCATCATAGTTAAAAAAGATTATATACAAAATTATAAATAACTTATAACAATTAACAAAATAAAATTAACAATGAGATTATTGTAGAAATTAAAGCGTAGCGTTTAAAGGACCAGTCCAGTAAGTTACAACCATATGAAAAATGATATATTCAGAAAGATCATGAAAAATGGAGCATTTTTTGTTTTTACGGCATGTTTTGAATCGTTGTAGTTTTCGAGATAATTGTGTTTGAAAATCTTGAATTTGTTACAAGCTCTTCGTTGTAATACACAAACTTTTTTGAATTTTTTGAGGAAAAATCGATTTTTAAAATTTTCATAAAATGAACATTGTAGCAATTTTTTATAGCTAAATGAGACGAACAAAATGACACCAAAATTATCCAATTTGAACATTGTTTTGGGTTATTGAAACGAAAATTCTGATTCATGTTTTCGTTTCAATAACCCAAAACAATGTTCAAATTGGATACTTTTGGTACCATTTTGCTCGTCTCATTTACCTATAAAAAATTGCTACAATGTTCATTTTATGAAAATTTTAAAAATTGGTGCAAAAATCGATTTTTCCGCAAAAAAATTCAAAAAAGTTTGTGTACTACAACGATAATAATATAATTTATATGGTATTTTCACATTTTTTCCTGAAAATTTTCGGGTAAAAAACTGGGTAAAAAAGTTCGCGTACATATTTGTTGTCTTTCTTCTTTTTTATGTATCTTTCTGGGTGTTTTTTTAATACGATTTTGTTCATACCGGTGGAATGAAATAATTTTTTATTCGATAAAAAATAAATGGTAATAAACATCAGCATATTATTAGTTTAAACTTCTCTCTTTCTTAATTTAATAGTCACAGATGCAGGTTGTAACACGCCAAGGCCAACCAATTTTAGTTCCTTCTAAAAAGATCAAAATTAATTTTTGTGCATTACAGAGATTAAGAAAAATATGTATATGTTGTAGCCGATATTGAATTTCAGTCGATCCTAAATCGGCTATTTAGGATATTCAAGATTCGCTAGCCGATTTAGGATCATTGATCTTGATTCTAAATCTCCGGCTATTCTTCTAGGCTTAGTCCTAAACCTAGACCTAAGCCTAGGCTTAAGCCTAAACATAGAAGAATAGCCGCAGATTTAGAATCATGATCAATGATCCTAAATCGGTTAGCGAATCGTGAATATCCTAAATTGGCTAGCCAATTCAGGATCGGCTGAAATTCAATATCGGCTACAACAGATATACTTCCGTCTGGTCGCATTCTATTATATCGAATTCTTTGAGAATTCTGACAAGTGCCAATTTGTCTTCCAGTTGGGCTAAACGAACGCCTAAGCAAATTCGGGGACCTCCACCAAAGGATAGAAATGCGGCTGGGTGGCGGGGTTCGTTTGATAAAAATCTAAAAAAGTTTAATAATTGCAGGGAATTTTTTTATCTTTCCCATTCAAATCTAATCTCTGCACCCCCCCCCCGCCCCGAATTATGCCCATAACGAGTGGGTCCGGGGAAGTGCCACTCCCAAAATGCGTGAGGCATTAATAAACAACTGGTAGAATGTTTATTAATGACAAAAAAACAACTGGTAGAAATCATGCATAAGGGGTGGTTGGGGGGGGGGGAATGATGAGGTGGCCCCCTTCGCCACTGATGTGAAAAAATTATACCTTGGTCCCCAAGGTGTTTTCAAAATTTTCAAAAAAATGACCATTTTTTTACCAAAAATCGTCAATTTTGAAAAAATTTTTTTCGACGACAGTAAGTGGTCCCCCCCCCCTTCTTAAAAATTTGGCACCTTTCAGGCACAAACTCATCCGCATCATCACCCCAAATTTCTTTGTCGTGATGCACCGAATAAACATCCGCTTGGATAAGTGTTCCTTTCTCAATTGTAATATTTCCCAAAGTTGTTGTTTCGATGCATTCTCTTGACACGACACTAAAAAATATCATCGTCACAAAAATTTAGAAAAAAATTTACAATCCGGCAATTGGAATTAATCGTTGAGCTTCTTTCATAACAGCATCCGCATATTTTAAGTCTTGTATTTGTTCGTAAGTAATGGTCTAAGACATAAAAAACTCTATTTTTGCAAAAAAAATTTTACTTCGTCATTACAAATTTGATCGATTTCTTTTTGCAAAATTTTTTGTTTTTCTGGATTTTTAGCTAGAAAATAGACTATATTGGCTAGTGTATTAGCCGTAGTATCAAATCTAAACACGATTTTTATTAAAAAAATTTTAAAAAATGTTACCCAGCGAATAAGAAAACAGTGCACATTCCAATAATTTCTTCAGTAGTCAATTGTTTTGTTAACTAAAAAATGGCACCTTAACTTTTCCCGGGACTAGGATGCCCCCTCCGACCGGAGTTTCCCAGAATTCCGGCACTATAACTTTCGAGACATTTCATGTTCATCACGACAACTTTCGTCACGTTGCCAAAAAAACTGTAACTTTCGCCACGTTCGTGTCAATATACATATTTATTGCAAATCAAGCAACTCAATTAGTCTGAAATTAAATGTTTATTGACACGAAAGTGGCGAAAGTTACTTGGCGAAAGTTATTGTGGCGAAATTTAGCGTGGTGAGATTCGTGGCGAAAGTTATAGTGCCAGAATTCCCCCCCCCCCCAAATGAACTTTTATGTGAATTTTGCCTCGTGCTGTAATTTGGCTTTTGTAAATGGCGGGGTGGGGGATTCCTAGTTCCCTTTTTCCAAGCCGAATTTTTCAAAGGGGATACCTGATCATTTTTCTCAAAATGTTCAGGTAACTCTCATGCAATATTCGCGCTTGGAAAAGTTAAGGTGGCAAAAAATAAATAAAAAATTTAAATTGGATGAATATTTTTTTGCCATAAATTAATGTAGTTGATCAACGCACGAGAAGAGGCATCCAACTCATGCGTTAGTATTCATCCCTATTTCGAAAAAACCATCCAGTCAATTCCGCTTCTATTTTGAGTTATAGGCCAATTTTGATCGACTACTTGAATTTATGGCAAAAACAACTTTTTATGACAAAAAAATATTCATCTATTTAAATTTCTTTACCTTGATTGTCGATTTGACATGAAAATCCTCTTTTTCTTCAACACTTTCATTATTTTCTACATCAAGAAGCAAGTCAATAAAATCGATTCGACCACCATCTCTAGCGACTTTTCCTTCGGCCTAAATTTAAAACTTTTATTTTTTTAATAAATCGTTGTTTATTACTCTCAACTTCTTTCTTTCTTCAACTGCCACATACAATTGATGAAAGAATGTAAACCCGGCATTCTTTTTCAACTTTGATTTCAAATCTTCGATATAGTTTAATGCATAAACACTCCAATCCCATGGAAATAAATGGGCCAAAATATGAGTCTTATATACGAAGATACTATCAATAAGCTCTTTCAAGACTTTCAAATCAGGGTTTTCGAATTGTTTCGAATCTTCTTGACCCAAAGTTATTCGAGAAATTACATCAAATGTGAGCTCCCGGAAATATCTAAAATAAAAATTTACCAAAAAATAAACAAATTGGCGTGGTGACAGTTGAGGACGAGCACTAGAGGATGAGACATTTGAGGATGGGACATTTGGGGACGGCCATTTGTGAACGGGACATTTGAGGAACAAAGGTGGGATGTTTTTTTAGACCCTAAATAGCATCCATCCTCAAATTTTCCGTCCTCAAATGTCCCTTTCACAAATGGCCGTTCTCAAATGTCCCGTTCCCAAATGTCCCATTCTCAAATATCCGTCCTCAAGTGTCAAGTCCTCAAATAGCCATCCTCAAATGTCTCATCCTCAAGTGCCCGTCCTCAATTGTCGCCACGCCAAAAAAATCATACGGATGAATATTAAATGGTTGATTTGAAGTCGCTGCTTTATTTAAATGTGATATGAAGACATTGACAGAGTCATCTATTATGGGAAGGATCTAAAATAAAAAATATATGCAAAAATATACAGTCGGATTTTACCGATTCTAACCCAGAATTTAGAATCCGAAATTTAGAAAAACAAAATTTAGAAAGTCCTTTAAGGCTAAGCCTAAGGCCTAAGCCTAATTTTGGGTTTCTAAATTTTGATTTTCTAAATTTTGGATTCTAAATTTTGGGCCATAGAGGATTTTATCCCCCCCCCCTTCTTCTCCTCCTCCCCCACTCTTAAAGATGGCGTAAAATGGGTTAAACCGACTGTATTTTTAATAAAAAATAAAAATAACCATTACCTTTTTTAAATTAATTATACTTGATGTAGGTGCTGCAATATTTCTCAATCTCTTCCATCGAGACCCTCTTGTATTAAAAACATCACCTCTAGGGTCTTTATCCGGATTGTATTGAAACGCGAAAATCTAAACAAATACAATGGGTGTGTTTCATAACTAGTGATAGAAGTTCAGGTCGGGTCACAGGGTTTTGTCGGGTCGGGTCAATTTTTGAAGTAATCACAACATAATCAAAACAAAAAACACTTTACTTATTAAATGCATATGCAAAATAAATTTTTATGAAAAATCGAAGGGGGATTGCCCCTCGCTACGTGCCTGATCACGTGATCAATGGTAGGGTTGCCACATGCCATTTCATAAACCGGAGCAAAAATCGGTAAAAACCGGAGAAATTTTTTTAAAACCGTAGAAAATTTCATAACTCTTTCCGTTTAATACTCATTTTTATAACATTAGAAAGAAAAGTTTAAAAACCGGAGAAAATTTGAAAAACCGGAGAATCGGAGAAAATGCCAAAAACCGGAGTAATTTCTCCGGTTCCGGAGCGATGTGGCAACCCTAATCAATGGTCTGACCCCCCCCCCATCCTTGATCAAGCGTGATCATTCCAGCTACCCCCTCAATCTAATCACGTGATATGTGAACGACGCCTTATACAATAAACACACTTTTCTCCCATAGAAACAATCGAATTTTTTCACCAACATTTCATAAATCATGTCCAAATCGGAGATGATTAAAACTTGTCTCCAACCTTCTCGGATACCGTAAACTTTTCCGAACTGCTTTGTCCAGTCTCGAATTTGAAGAACCCCTGGGTATGCGGGATTTATAATAGCATTTAAGTGGCCATAGATGATCTCGCCTTTGGGGGATGGTATACCTCTTTTTGACCAATATTGGCTTTTTCGAATACATTCTCTTAAAAAATCAAACATAAAAATAAAATTTTAGCTGCATTTAAAGTGCAGGTCCACTTTTAGACCGAATTTTTGTTCAAAAGTGGAAAAGAAAGTTCATGTTGGGGCAACCACTTTTTGCGTTGTAAGTAAATTCCAATTCGACAACCCTGAGGAGATATTTGGCATAGAAAATTGCATAAAAATTTTAAACGTGTTTGTGTATTGAAGCGAAGGGATTGATGCCTGATTCAAATCTGTTTATTGAAACGAATTAATCATTTTTACAAAGATCTTAAAATTTTCATAAAATGAACATTGTAACAATTTTTTATAACTCACCAAGACGAATAAAATGACTCCAAACATATTTAATTTGAAAATTGATTTGAGTTATTGAAACGAAAGCCTGTTTCATGTTTTCTTTTCAATAATTCAAATCAAATTTCAAATTGAATATGTTTGGTGTCATTTTATTCGTCTTGACGAGTTATAAAAAATTGCTACAATGTTCATTTTATTAAAATTTTAAAATCTTTGTAAAAATGGATTAATTCATTTCAATAAACAGATTTGAATCAGGCATCAATCCCTTCGCTTCAATACACAAACACGTTTAAAATTTTTATGCAATTTTCTATGTCAGATATCTCCTCTGGGTTGTCGAATTGGAATTTACTTACAACGCAAAAAGTGGTTGCCCCAACGTGAACTTCTTTTTCCACTGTTGTGTAATGCCGAGCCTTCTAGAGAAGAAGGCTACTTCGGACCTTATGCCCCCTATAAGCTGGGTTGAAAGAACTAGCAATAGTTCTGGCCATCCGAAAAGGTTGTACTACTAGTCAAAATCTTTTGACCTCAAGCGGGGTTTGAACCAACCTTGAGGGGCGCCTGAGACAAACCCACTACCACCGAACCATGGGACCCTTGGAGAATAGCTTCATATTCTACTCTAGTCGTAACGCCTTCTCAACGTTTGAACAAAAATTCGGTCCAAAAGTGGACTGGTCCTCTTTATTACAGCTGCATTTAAAAAAGTACGAAGACTTACAAAAAGTACAAAAAGGCTATAGTCACTAATATAAATACAAGGGACAATATAATAGTGAACATTTTTAGAATTATCAACTCTATTTTAATTTAACCTCTATTTTTCCTATTTATATTTTTACGGCTGATTGAATTCTTGTACTAGCACAATCTTCATGACGAATTTGTTAAGATAAAAAGAACTATTTTGTGTGTCGTTTGTTCGTGGGTAAACAGTTGAATCAGCGTGAACAGTATTGACATAAAATGCAAAAATTGATGCCATTTTAAATTTAATTTAAAGGTACAGGGCCAGAATGGCATGACTACAGGGTGGCCCAAAAAAAACTGCAATTTTAGTTTGTATGATGATTTGCGATCATCATACAAACTACAAAAAATCCCGAAGGTCAAATCAGAATTTATCATAATTCAAGATTTCATCATACAAAGTACAAAAAATTTTGAATTAGATATTTCTGAAAAATACAGGGTGGCCCAAAAAAACTGCAATTTTAGTTTGTATGATGATTTGCGATCATCATACAAACTACAAAAAAATGTATTTTTCAGAAATAGCTAATTCAAAATTTTTTGTACTTTGTATGATGAAATCTTGAATTATGATAAATTCTGATTTGACCTTCGGGATTTTTTGTAGTTTGTATGATGATCGCAAATCATCATACAAACTAAAATTGCAGTTTTTTGGGCCACTCTGTATACTTTTATGGTCACTACCCCCGTTTTTTGACCCGCTGAATCCAAAAATGACGATGAAAAATTCTAAAAACCTCATCCTTATGTCTAAAAATTCATATGAAAATGGATATACATGGCCATTTTAGCTCTATTTTAGAGCATTTTGGGTTAAAAATCACCTCAAAATAATTTCTTTTTACGGAAAAATTGCATAATTTATCGTTTTCCACCATACCCGGCAACTTCCAACGGTTTTTAGAAAAATTTAAAAAAAATTTTGAAAATAGGCCTGTTAGGCCTATTTTAATGCTCTAAAATAGAGCTAAAATGGCCATGTATACCCATTTTCATACGAATTTTTAGACATGAGGATGAGGTTTTTAGAATTTTTCATCGTCATTTTTGGATTCAGCGGGTCAAAAAACGGGGGTAGTGACCATAAAAGTATAGTCATGCCTTATGAGCCCATTCTGGCCCTGTACCTTTAAAAAATCTTAAAGGGGGAGTATAAATTATGGACTATTTCATGAAAACTTTTTTTCCCTAAAATGATGATTTTTATAGGTAATTTTATGCGAGAAATCGATTGCGCGCACTCCCGAATTGTGAAAACGCTTCCTTGATTCAGGGAAGAAATCGGTGTATTGAAGCGAAAATCAAACATTTTCGGATTTTTATGAGAAAACCGTCAATTCTTAGGTTTTTCTAGGCGGGGAATCGATTGCGTGCATTCCCGAAGCGTGAAAACATTTCCTTGACCCTGATTCAGGGAGAAAAACCTAGAAATCGACGGTTTTCTCATAAAAATCCGAAAATGTTTGAATTTTCGCTTCAATACACCCACCTCATTCCCTGAATCAGGATCAAGAAAACATTTTCACGTTTCGGGAATGCGCGCAATCGATTTTTCGCATAATTTTACCCCTATATAGGCTGTTTTGGCAAAAAAATTTTTTTTCGGAGAATGACCCCCAAATGGGTCCCCCCTTTCATATTTTTTGTTTCAATTAAAATCTTTATTTAGATAACTTTAACGCTTCAATAACCAAAATATAAATATAGAACATGTATAAGAAGGCAGAAACCGGATTTTTGCGATTTTTTCTTTTTTTTCATTTTTGGGTTATTTCGGTAAAAAATGGAAAATTTTGAAAACTTGCAAAAATTCGGTTTTTGGAGGCCCACTTGTAAAAAAATAAAAGCCTAGTTTTATGTACTTTTTTGAAAACATACAGTCGCCGCTCCATATAGTGACACCCCCTTCAATTCCATATAGTGACCCCCCTGGAAATAAAAATGTACAAAAAAAGATGCAGACTACATTGTATTTTTCTTTTAAAAATTCTATATAATGACACTCCCTCCTCCAATTCGATATAGTGACCCCTCTCTTGGGGTGTCAATATATGGAGCGGCGACTGTATTTCCAAAATGATAATGAAGAAAAACGAGGCTCAACAAACTCAAAAAACCCGTTAACATAGAACAAAAATTGTGGTGGTCGATCAGAGATAAACAAAACAAGAGAATAAGATTATAAAAGCTTTGCATTAAATTAATATGTTAAAAATATAATTGGCCAAAAAATGTAAGACTAAAATTTGGCAAAACGTGAACACAAAACTTGCCTATAAAATTTACAACACCCGTAATAAAATCTACAGATAAAGCTTTATAAAAATTCTATAAAACGACATTAAAGGACCAGTCCACTTGTTGGCGAAATGATGCCATGTGATAGAGCACAAAATTTCGAGCATTTTTTGTTTTTACGGCACTACTTGAAACTCTAACGGTAAAAAGTTATGATCGAAACAAAATTGTGAAAAAAAATTTTCAAACGAGTTTGAACATTGAAACGAAGAGCTTGTTGATCAAACAGATTGTTTATTGAAACGATTTAGTAAATCATTATAAAATTCAAAATCCTTGAACATTTAGAAAAAAATACAGCATTGTTTATAATTCTACGAGACGAATAAAATGACACCAAAATTATTGGATTGGAAAATTGTTTTGAGTTATAGAAACGAAAGCATGAGTTTTCGTTTCAATAACCCAAAACAATTTTCAAATTGGATAATTTCAGTGCCATTTTATTTATCTTATTGATCTGAGAAAAATGTTGTATTTATTTTTTCCTAAATGCTCAAGGATTTTTAATTATTTTCATCTCAATATACAGATTTTAATTGATTCAGAGATTTGATCACTGCGTTCATGTTTTCGTTGTAATAAATAATCTAAATTTCAAACGCAATTCTCTCAAAAACTACAACGATTCAGAACATATTGTAAAAACAAAAAATACTCCAAATTTCATGAACTTTCCGAATATAACAAATTATGGCAACTTTTTTTTCCGACCGGACTTTTCCGACCGGTCCTTTAACAAATCACCTAATCAATAGATAATTCTCAGAATACAAGACACAATCGTTTTTATATAAGAAACAATGCAATGACCGAAACCTTTGTGGATCTTGGTCATGGGAGAACAAAATGGGCACTTTTACATAGTTTTCACGGTGCTCATCGTAGCTTCCAGCGCTTAGGCTAATCTAAAAAAGGTGTTGGGTCGTTCGGAAAATAGCCGGCTTTTGCAAATTCAATCTTATCGTTATAAAAATGACTGGTTTTTCTATGCGAGAAATTGATTGCGCACATTACTGAAACATGAAATGGTGTCTGTGTATTAAAACGAAAACCTGAATTTGAGTTCCTGAAGGAATTTTCGAAAGAATTCCACCGCCCGGTAGTATCCCAATTTCTCGAAAAATTGAATTGGTTGTGGAAAATCGAATTTGGTTGAAAATCCGAAATTTTAGCCAACTTTGAACGAAATTCTCTCAAAAACGAAGAATAGGTTTTTCACGAAAATTGGAATACTACCGTTTTTCGATACGCTCTATCGATTGGCGGTGGAATTTTTCAAAAATTTCTTCAGGAATTCAAATTCAGATTTTCGTTTCAATACACAGACCAGTTCATGTTTCAGTCGATCTCTCGCATAGAAAATCCCCCCCCCCCTTCCAGAGGGAGCCATTTTTATAATGATACGATTGAATCTGCAAAAATCGATTATTTTCCGAACGACCCAATATAAAAATTAGGTGTACAGTGTGCGTTCCATATGAATATAGCAAGTTTTAAAAGTTCATATCTTCACAACCATAAATCCAATTTTGATGGTCAAACATACGATTGATAGAGGGGAGGAGTTGGGAGTTTTTTCTTATGAAAAAATTTTGTTGAAAAGATTTTTTAAATTCGAGCAAAAACGCTAAAAACTTAGACACTTTTTGTATTTTTGCTCTAAAAACTCGAATTTCAAATCTTTTTTTGAACAAAATTTTTTCATAAGAAAAAATCGAAGTAAAGTAGTAAAATTCGATTTTTGAACAAAATTCTATTTTTCACAAAAAATTCAATTTTTCGAGCAAAATTCAATTTCCCAGCTCTCCGCTATCCAACTTGACCATCAAAATCGGATTCATGGTTCTGAAGAAATGAATTTTTAAAACTTTCTATATTCATCTGGACGCACTGTATAAATGTTAAATTTTACTTGGCTGTGAAGTTTCTTCTCTGAAATGCCATCTAATAGTTCAAAGTGCGAATGAAATTTGTCAATGATGGTCAGTCTAATATTGAGAAGGTGTTCTAAAACCAAATTTTTGAGCTACTACACAATAGGGGGGGGCCACCCACGTGAAAATTTTTTCGAAAATCTTTTTCTGGAAATGACCCCTCTAGGGGCAAAAACATGCGGGGAATCCGAATTTANCTAAAACCAAATTTTTGAGCTACTACACAATAGGGAGGGGGCACCCACGTGAAAATTTTTTCGAAAATCTTTTTCTGGAAATGACCCCTCTAGGGGCAAAAACATGCGGGGAATCCGAATTTAACATTTTCGAAGCGAAAAACGCTTCCCTAATTCAGAGAAGGCGTATTGTGTATTGAAGCGAAAAGTCTCAAAAATGCGATTTTTGCCTAAAAACGACGGGGGTAAAAATGTGAGGGGAATCCGAATTTGATATTTATAAAATTCCTCGGATTCAAGAAAAGCTGTATATTGACGAGAAAATTCTTTTTTCGAAAATCGCATTTTTGCGATTTTTCGCTTCAATACACATACGTCTTCTCTGAATCAGAGAAGCGTTTTTTCGCTTCGAAAATGTCAAATTCGGATTCCCCGCATGTTTTTATCTCTAAAAAAATTTATCCCAAAAAATTTCCATGTGAGTGCCCTCCCCCTTCTTATGTAGTAGCTCCAAACTTTTTTATATTAGAAAATTTACCTAATAAATAACCGAGCGTCACATCATCTGGCGATTGTATCCGATGTCCGAGATGTTTGAAACCATGGTTTTTGACATAAGTAGCTAGTTTATGGATCACAGAACGTGAAAGACATAGTCCGGCTCCACCGGTGGCAAACCAGAATTCTGACTAAAATCAATTCTAACAGTCTTGGTTAATACAATGCTCTTTTGTCTATTTGTTTTTCAGGGTGGAATAAGTTTTTTATACAGGATGAGTAAAAAAAGTGCATTTTTGAGATTTTTGGGCCCGAAAATTTTTTTTACTAAAAATCATCCATATAGGGGTAATTTTATGCGGGGAATCGATTGCTTACATTTTCTAAGTATGAAAAAATTATTTTGACCCTGATTCAGGGAATGGAGTTGGTGTATGGGAGAAAAAAGAAAATTTTCGATTTTCGCGTAAATACACCGAATCCATTCCCTGAATCAGGGTCAAGGAAGCGTTTTTTGACTAAAATACATGTTCCTGGGGTAATTTTGTGCGAGGAAATCGATGTTTTTATGTCTTACCTTTGCCTCTGAATCATCAATTTTAATTGGTCCATTGGTTGAAGGACGTCCGAGGTACCAATCTTCATTGGGATCAAACTGTCTTAAAGTTTTGATTAGCTCATCAACATTCACATAGTTATCATCATCGAAGTGACAAGACCACCTAAAGTTTTTTAAATTTTTTATCATGCTGTTTCCATATAAGTCCATTTCATTTTACAGGGTGTCCCAACAAAGTGGAATTTTCGTGATTAAAAAAATGACCCGTATAGTTGTAATTTGATGCTGGGAATCGATTGTGCACTCCCAAAGCGTGAAAACGCTTCCTTGACCCTGATTCAGGGTAGCGTGTTGAAGCGAAAATGAAAAAAATTTGGATTTTGATCGGATATCTAAAATCGAATTTTGCCAAAAAATTGAATTCTGGCCAGAAATTTTGGATAAAAAATTTTTTTACACGACTTTCAAGTTTTTTAATTTTCACCAAAATAACCATAAGAGAGGTTTTTCTATAAGAGGAATCGATTGCGCACATTGCCGGACCTTGAAAAGGCTTCCCTGATTCAGGAAAGAGATGTGTATATTGAAGCGAAAATAGACTAATACAAGGTCAGGACAGGGGTTTCAAGTTTTGGCAATCGATTCCTCGCATAGAAACCCCCATAGGATTATTTTATTGAAAATTAAAAAGTTTGAAAAAACTCTAGCAAAATTGCACTTTGATCTGAATCACCCTGTAAATTCCTCTTTTTTGCATTTTAAATCCAAAAACAGCCGCCCGAGAGAAAGAGAAGAGACCTTTTTAATAGGATAATCTATTCAAATATTTTCCCTTCCCTTATGCAAATTGGGGACTATTGTTTTGGCTGAGGAATCCGATTGTTTGTTTCTATTCACAATTGGATTCCGCATGCGGAATCAAAGTTCAAAGAAAAGTGCCGCCAGACTTTTCGTTTGACCACACGCCGTTCAAATTTCCTTCCTATAAGACATCTCTAAGATACTTGACGGTTGTGGTCAAAGGTTATGAGTGAGATATTCACATAAAATTGATAGATCTGTGGAGAGAGGAAAAATCAAATACAGGGTGAGCCAAAAAACGGCACTATAACTTTCGCCACGTTGCCAAAAATATGTAAAACATGATATGGGGCTAAAAACTTTTCCTTGAAGGGTACCCCTATGATTTTGGTATCATTTTTCTTTTCTCGCCGAGTCCTATCGATTGGTATAGGCCGCGATGGAATTGGACTTAAGGTGACGGAGATAGCACATACAGACACACATAGCGCGTTTAATGTATTAGGATAGGTAATGATCAGAATTACTCAATTTGTGTCATAATTATCTCGGCCGTCTCTTTTCCTAACTACTAATTATCGGGAATCCCTGCTGTGAATTTTTATTGCTTTCACGATGTTGGATAAAAACGAAATGTTGGAGAGAAAAAACGTTTACTAGGAGGATGTTTTCGCTGAGTTGGCGACATTTTTTAAAATTTTGACCCTTGCCTTCATCTTTTCGGAACTTTGGTACGCCATGCCCATAGTTGGCTTGGGCTTGGGCTCGAGCTTAGGCTTGGGCTTAGGCTGTGCTTGGTGGAAAAATCTTACTTTGTATCCCTTTGTACAAAGAAATCCAATTCGTGATTCATTTTGCAACAAAGCGCTCTTCTAAATAAAAAATTTTTTTTGAAAAATNAAAATCCCACTTTGTATCCCTTTGTACAAAGAAATCCAATTCGTGATTCATTTTGCAACAAAGCGCTCTTCTAAATAAAAAATTTTTTTTGAAAAATGAAATTCCTTACGAGTTATGAGAAGAGGGACATTTTGAGTTGATTAGATGTCCATTTGTTGATTGATTCAAGGCTTGATCATTTGTATCCGAAATGAAAAAAATCTAAAACAATTTATGGAGCTACTACACAATAGAGGGCCACCCACGTGAAAAAATTTTCAAAAATTTTTCTGAAATTGACCCATCTAGAGGCAAAAACATGCGGGGGGGGGAATCTGAATTTGACATTTTCGAAGCGAAAAAACGCTTTCCTGATTCAGGAAATTGTGTATTGAAGCGAAAAGTCGCAAAAATCGCATTTTTGCGACTCTTCGCTTTAATACACAATACGCCTTCCCTGAATCAGGGAAGCGTTTTTTCGTTTTGAAAATGTCAAATTTGGATTCCCCGCATGTTTTTACCTCTAGAAAGGTCTTTCCAGAAAAAATTTTTGAAAATTTTTCGTCAAAAAACGCAAAAGTACGTTTTTTTGGCTCATCCTGTACTTAAAAAATTAATCCTTTGTTTGCTCCACTAATTGCCGGCTTATCCCCAGGCTAAAAAGTTTTGGGCCTTTATTTTCAAAATAACCATAAAACACACAGACAACATTTGATGTGTTGCCTGCATTTTCCTAATTGGTATGGCCCTTTTTGAAGACTTTTGCCATATTGTATGGAGTCGTAAATTAACAGAGTCGTGAAAAGTTTCGGCCATGTGTTGACCTTTTCGAAGAGATGGCCATTGTAAAAGTCAACGATTTCTTCTCGGTTGGGGGTGCGACTTTTTACGCAATTTTTGTGGGTCTAAGTCTAGAGACAACAGGAAATACAACAACTGAATGTCCAAAAAAAGGATGACATCTTACAAAAAATTATTACAAGATGAGCAAAAAAACATACTTTTGCGTTTTTGGGGAAAATTTTTCAAAAATCGCATGAAAATAAAATCGAATTTTTTAATTAACGAGTTTGAACATTGAAACGAAGAGCCTGTACCTGAAATTAATTTATGAATTTGTTTAAAATATTAAAAAATTTTCAATTTTTTTCGAATTTCTTAATTTTTGACATAAAAATTTCGAACAAAAACACTTTTTTTCACTATTTGAAGTTTGTATCAAGCGAATTGAAAGATTTCTTTGTGTGAGAAAAACGACCCGCGCAAAAAAAGTTTACTGCTCTTTTTTTGAAAATTTTGAGCCAGAAAAGTTAGGAGTATACAAAAATATAAAAAACTTGGTAAGAGAAGAAAATATGCAAAAACATATGTTCCCCCAAATTTTCCCACATCACAACGGACACTTACATTTTCGGGCGAAAGCCTGAACCATGTGTCGAGAATATCTTTGACACGAGTGTTATGAAATTTTCGAGTTGTTTTGACAGTTATGGTTAGCTCTCCAGGATGAATCTCTACAGGGACTTTTCTATTCGGTGCTATGAATCTGGCCAAGCTCTAAAAAGAAAAATAAAAAGCCTGAGTCAGGGAAGCATTGTCAAGCTTCGGGATCATAATCGATCCTTCGCATAAAATTACCCCCAGGAAGATGATTTTGAGACAGGAAACCCAAAATTTTTCGATTATCGCTTCAATACATATTTCTGATTCCCTGAATCAGAGTCAGCGCTTTCAAGCTTTGTGAATGCGCGCAATCGATTCCTCACATAAAATTAGCCCTAAT
This sequence comes from Acrobeloides nanus, assembly GCA_900406225.1. Classification (NCBI taxonomy): domain Eukaryota; kingdom Metazoa; phylum Nematoda; class Chromadorea; order Rhabditida; family Cephalobidae; genus Acrobeloides; species Acrobeloides nanus. The sequence continues at coordinate 9,578 of OZJO01013687.1, read as the reverse complement.
AAGGTCATTTTTGAAAAAATCTTCGGGTCGAAAAACATGACAAAATCGCCCAAATTCCGGTTTTTTCGATACACCTGGACTGAAATTTATTTAAAAAATTATATATTCCTAACCTGATGACAGATGAACAACACGAATATTGAAAACAATAACATTCCAACAAACGACACCGTTATCCGCCAAAAATTCCCTTTTCGATATTGTCCACAACGGCAACAGTTCCTCCTTCGAAGAATTCCGAACAACAACTTGTTCGTTTGGGCGGAGTCTATCTCAAACGGATCGGATGCAAGATACCTACAAAGAGAATCATTTTTGGATACATGTCCTTGAGGTTTGCCTCGCGAGTTTTCAGCACGTTCGTTTCGAGGTCCTCATTTAAAAAATTTTGGTCCACGAAAAATGTCCTTGCGGATTCTTAATCATGCGGAAAATGCAAATGTGTAAAAAAGTTGAATCGTAGGAAAATTATAATATAGCGGAAAAAATTGCGAGTCTTTTGGCTGTTTTTGGACGAAGTCTACGAAAAAATCATGCCAAAAAAGTGTCAACGGGAAGTAGTAACCTCGAACGTGATTTTTGCTGATAAGAAAAGCTAAAACGCTTCGAAGACGGCAATCAGTTTTCAAAGAAAGACGAGAGATAACATCGTTATGAGAGAAAAATATGGACATTAATCTTAAGTCGGAGAATAAATTATGACACTTATATTTTTGCGATAATCTGTTTTTGCAAAAAAAGTTGATATTGGCCAAAAGATTGGTTCACCTGAAATCTTTAAAGGACCAGTCCACAAGGAAAAAAACTCTATGTAAAAATTCTATATTCGGAAAATTCATGAAAAATGAAGCATTTTTTGTTTTTACGGCATGTTCTGAATCGTTGTAGTTTTCGAGATAATTGCGTTTGAAATTTTGAATTTAAGTACAAGCTCTTCGTTGTAATACACAAACTTTTTTGAATTTGTTGCGGAAAAATCAATTTTTGCATCGATTTGTTTAATTTTCATAAAATGAACATTGTAGCAATTTTTACAACTATATGAGACGAGCAAAATGGCACTAAAATTATCCAATTTGAACAATGTTTTGGGTTATTGAAACGAAAACCATGAATCAGGGATTTCTTTTCAATAACCCAAAACAATGTTCAAATTGGATAATTTTGGTGTCATTTTGTTCGTCTCATTTAGCTATACAAATTTGCTACAATGTTCATTTTATGAAAATTAAGCAAATCGATGCAAAAATTGATCTTTCCACAAAAAATTCAAAACGTTTGTGTATTACAACGAAAACATGAACGCAAATTCAAATTTGAAAATTTTGAATTTTTTGTGAAAAATTGAATTTTAAAATCGATTTTTGCATCAATTTTTTAATTTTCATAAAATGAACATTGTAGCAACTTTTAGATTTTAGAATGATTTATTAAATCGTTTCAATAAACAATCTGATTGATCCAACAAGCTCTTCGTTCCAATATTCAAACTCGTTTGAAAAATTTTTTGTTTCGCTCATAACTTTTTACGGTTAGATTTTCAAGTAGTGCCGTAAAAGCAAAAAATGCTCAAATTTTTATGCTCTATCACATGGCATCAACTCCCCAAAAGTTGACTGGTCCTTTAATCTGAAATAGAGTTTGGACATTAAAAAATTGATTATCATTAATTTTTCGTTAGAAATTTTTCTTACAACAAACAGTTTTCATGGTTCAAATCATGGTCCAAGTTTATCAAAAAAACACAACGTGGAAGCAGAAATAGACTATAACATAAAAACTAAAATCAAAATGTAAATGGAAAATTAAAAACAAAAAGTTATCTCATCTTCGGATACAATTCTCTGTGGGACTAGTCATCCCCGCCAAAATGATTTAGAGAGCCGCGCTGTCAGACAAAATTGTACTTATCTGCTCGAAGCCATCTGTGTATGCTTGTTGGAAGAGAAGGCTTTTTTATAATTTCTTTTTAGCTTAAAAAATCGCAGAAAAGGTTTACTTGTAGATCCAAATTTTTCAATGGTATTTATTTTTGCAATGAAAATATTTGAATTTGTAATGAAAAAATGATTAACTTTTATTAGACAGAAAATCTCAGCCTTAGCAGAAATCCTAAGTCTCCCAAGTAGCCTAGCCTAAGCCTAAAAGTCTATGCTAAGAAGCCTAAGCCTAAGAATGCTAATCCTAAGAACCCTAAAAAGTCTAAGAATCTTAAGCAAAAGTCAAAGAAGCCTAAGAATCCCAAGAAAGCCTAAGATTAAGCCTAAGCCTAAGAATCCTAAGAAGTATAAGCCTAAGCCTAAAAAGCCTAGGAATCCTAAGAAAGGGGTCATCCAGATATTACATAATCAGCTTTTTGGTGGTTTACCCCCCCCCCCCCCCCCCCCCCCCCCCCAACATGATTACGTAATATCTGGTTGACCCCAAGCCTAAAATTAAGCCTAAGCTTAAGAAGCATAAGAATCCTAAGCCTAAGAAATTTAAGCCTAAATAGTTTCAATGCAGAAATAAATATATTTCCAAATTTTTTACATAGCAAAAAATAAAAATCTTGTGTAAAATCACAAAATCACGAATAAATTGACACAAAAAGTTTAAAAAAGAAGAAAGCTTCGACCGGTAGCTATGGCAAATTTTTTTTTTGGGTAGTACAAATTACAAAGATGACTAAGGCCGTCAAACAACGATGGCAAAAGAACGGAGGTTAGAAAAAAGGAGCAAACAACAAGGTAGCCATCTCTAAACCAATTTTCAATGTGGCGGCGGCAAACTTTGAGAAAAGACCATGGAGAGCTTTCATCATTCGGTTTAACCTTAAACAAGAAAAAAATCATTCAAAAAAATACGAAAAAAGTTGGCACTAGGCAGGGTTGCCATCTAAATTTTTGGAAAAAAAGCAATTAGGCCTCAGAAAAAAATAAAATGCAAAAATATGGTTAAAAATTAGCTAAAATAATGAATTTTGAGTAAAAAATATTCTAAAATACAATTTTTAGTCAAAAATAAGTAATTTTTGGTTAAAATTTCTCGATTTTTGACAAATTTTTGGTCAACAAATAGTTATTTTTTATGAGAATTTCCCAAAAAATCGAAAAAATTGCTTTTTTCACCTTTGAAAAAAGCAAATTGCTGCGAAAATGGTAACCCTGGCACTAGGTCATCCCTTACCCTTACGGTCTTTCTTTACCAGTCAGTTTCTTCATCACAGAAATATTTTCATAAAAAGTGATATTCTACCAAGTTGCTATTGAGATCACGACAAGCAACTTTGTAGAACATCACTTTTTGTGAAAAAATGTAGAATGACCGATAAGGATCGTCCACAACGATAAGGAGTGACCTAGTGCCAAAAAGTTTATTTGTAGGAAAAATGAGAAATTTTTTTATGAACATCGATTCGAAAAAAACTAGACAATGACATTGTCTCGTCAATTACAACCACTGACCAACCACTAGATGACTTCCGGCAACCCCATTAGCATCTGGAAAACTTGTCACTGGCCTTCGTATGGTCCAATAACTTTCTCAGCCGTCGCCCAATTGTAGAGAGGATAATTTGCGTGAGATGAGTGCGATTCTTTTCGTACGGAAGTCGAGTGGGGATAAGATGGATTTCTCACCTGGAAATACTACAAATTCCTTCAAAAAGAGTTGTGACGGATGACGAGATGTTTAATTAAACCGCATGAGATTTTTATGTTTGAAAAAAAAGTAAATGGAATTTCAAATTTTATTTGAAATCAAACTTTAAAGATGGAAAATTTAGATATACTCGAAAATATTCTGCGCTTGAATCAGGGAAAAATGTATTGAAGCGAAAATCCAGACATCATAAAATTCAAAAAATACGATTTTTTTGCAACTGATTTTGTGTAGCCGGGTGTTTTTGGCCATGGGGAACAAGATGCTGATGTTAGATTTTAAATTTGATTTAAGGGGAACCACCTACATGGAAGGGGGGAGGTACTTCTCCATAATAAAAAATAGAATTTTCAAATAGTAGGGGGTACTACTTTGTGAATCGGCGATCAACAAGTTCAAGTTGGGACGATCAACTTTTGCGTTGAAAGTAAATTCCAAATCGTTAACCCTTCGGAGAAATTTGCAAAACAAAATTGCATGAAAAATTTTAACGAGTTTGTGTATTAAAGCGAAGGGATTGACACAAAAAAACTACTACTACTAGTACTAGTACTACTACTGCTAGTACTACTACTAGTACTACTACTAATACTACTACTAGTACTACTACTGCTAGTACTACTACTACTAGTACTACTACTAATACTACTACTAGTACTACTACTGCTAGTACTACTACTACTAGTACTACTACTACTAGTCCTCCTCCTCCATCATTTTTTCATTCCCCTCTTCACCATCCCCTACTTCCCCTCCTTTACATTGTTTCCATTGTTCTCCTCCAGCAATCGTTTATCTACCTTCAAATGATGTGTCATCACATCCAAAATTATACATGTTTCCTTCCATGCTCTCAAATCCCATAATCGACAATAAAATTTTTCTTATGCTAGATTTTCGAATTCTGGTTTAGTCGCTTGGTCATTGACGCGACGTTTGAACGAGCGAATTGATCCATTCATGCTCGTTTGCATGTCTTCGACGTCACCATTTAGGAAGATTCATGCGTGTTTTCACTGTTAGTTTGGTTATTTTTCTATTGTTTTCTACGGATTTCGAATTTTATGCACTAGCTGACAAGTCGCCACGGACTAAGAAGGCTTCCAAAGCGGCTCTCGATCGAATCAAAAGATTGTTAACAGCTAAAGCTGAAAGGTTAGTAAGTAGGACACAAATTTGTAACTCTTAGAACTTTTTTGTTAGACACAGGTCGTCCAATTCGTTGGGGGGGGGGAGGAGGGTAGTTTTTCCCACCTATTGGGTCGTTCCATAAGTAAGGTGCTTTTGGAGGTTGAGTTGAATCTTTACGAAGATGACTCAGGGGGTTTTCTAGAATCAATTGCGCACATTGTCGAGACGCGAAAATGCTTGCCTGACCCTGATTCAGGGAAAGGGTGGATGTATTGAAGCGAAAATAAACTAAAATTCGAATTTTCGCCGGAAAACGGCTGTTTAGGGGGTTTTCTAGGCGGGAAATCGATTGTGCGCATTTTCTAGGCATGAAAATTTTTGCGTGACCCTGATTCAGGGAACCAGAGAAGCATTTTAGAGGTACACCCATAGTAGGGAAAATGTGCTAAAAATTGAAAAATTCGTTAATCTAATTCTAGAGAAAATGCACAAAACGATGCTGTTGTCTTAGAGGACGACGTGCCTCTTCGAAATCCTGATGCAAAACCCCATCACAATGAACTGCTAGTGAATGACCCCGAGCAATATTTCCAAGGGGATGTTGAGCTGTCGGAACAACAAGCTGACGGTATACAGGAAGAACTCGTGGAGGTATTGAACGACCCACTCGTACAAATAGATGAGCCTGTGAGGAAGAAAAGGAAAGTTGGAAAGGTATTCTTCAACGCATGCTATTTTTGAATAGCATAGTTCATTTTTAGGAACCACTATATAAAAGATGGGACCGTACTCGACCCATAGGCTATGATTTTGCTGATAACATACCAGAATCGACTCGAGCTAAAATTCGAGAAGCGCTTCAACTCTGGGAGCAAAATACTTGTATTCGATTTTTGGAAAATGGGCCAGATGTTGATCGGCTAGAATTTTTCGATGGTGGTGGCTGTTCTAGTTTTGTAGGCCTGACTGGGGGAACTCAAGTATGATCTTATCATGCAAATTTTGGAATTTTAATGATTTAAAAAAATGAGAATTTTGCGATTTTTTCAAAATTTTCAAGTTTTTCATTTTCACCAAAATAACCATATGGGGGATTTTGCTACGAAGAATCGACTGCGCGCATTGCCGGACCTTGAAGACGCTTCTCTGACCCCAAATTAGTCTATTTTAGATTCAATACACTTGTCTCTTCCCTGAATCAGGGAAGCGTTTTCAAGTTTCGGCAGTGCGCGCAATATGTTCCTCGCATAGAAAAACCTAGGGTTATTTTGATGAAAATTAACAAATTTAAAATTTTTTTGAAAAAATCGCAAAATTCTCTTTTTTAATCATCCTATACGTTTAGGGTATTTCTATAGCAACTCCTGGCTGTGATCATGTCGGAATTATATCACACGAAGTATGCTCTTTTTGAAAAAAAATCTCAGTACTACTAAGAATTAGCAAGCTGTGAATTTTTTGTCAAAAAATTTTTTACTTTTTTCTTTGAAAATGATCTCTCTAGGGGTAACTTTATGAGGGAAATCAATTGCGCACATTTTCGAACCTTGAAAATGCTTCTCTGACTCTGATTCAGAATATTGTATTGAAGCGAAAGTGGAAAAAATTCGAATTTTTTCCATTTTCGCTTCAATACAATATTCTGAATCAGGATCAGGGAAGCATTTTCAAGGTTTGAAAATGTGCGCAATTGATTTCCCTCATAAAGTTACCCCTAGAGAGGTCATTTTCAAAGAAAAAAGTAAAAATTTTTTGAAAAAAATTCATCTCTAGTTCACTAATCCTTAGTAGTACCAAAAATTTCTTAAACACATTAGATTGGCCATTCGTTGGGGATATTTCATGAACAAGCTAGGCCGGATCAACAAAACCATATCATGGTGCATTATAACAACATCCCGATTAGTAGATGGAATAATTTTCATCCAGTCTCGTCTAACCAAGCCGAAACTTTTGATCTTCCCTATGATGCGGGTATGAAAAAATCTGTAACGGCGTCAAAAATTTTTACATTCCAGGCTCCGTGATGCATTATGGCGCTTTCGGATTTGCTTCCAACCCCTATCGTCCCGCAATTTCCACACTAGATCCGCATTTACAATCAACTATAGGCCAACGAGTTGGCCCGGCTTTTCTGGATTTTGAATCGGTAATTTGAAATAGTTCAAAATTGAAAGGGCACCACCTCATGGACCCAAAATTGAGGGGCCACCTCATGGACCTCGCTGATCATATGAGGTGGTCCATAAAAATTATGTGACGGAAGACTAACTCAAGCTAAAAAAGGTCCTTTTTTGGGACCACCTCATCGGGGGTCCCCTCCTCCCCCCCTTGCTGACCTATGACTGTTATCAAAATGTGTTACCTTATCACTTATCACATCCTTTTATCATTATCACTTTGAACATCACTATGCTTATCATCTCCAAAATTCTGTTTTAGATCAACATCGCTTATGGATGTCTCAATCATTGTCCACAAATTAGATGTGAGCATGGAGGATACCCATTTCCAAATGATTGTTCAAGATGTGCTTGTCCACCTGGATTTTCTGGGAGTCACTGTGAACAAGTCGAACCTTCAAATTGTGGCGCTGAATTTTTGGTTAACGGTTTGGAGATATCCATGAATTGCGTTTCTATAACAATCCGGGAACAAAAAAGGGTTGAAATTAGAGACCGAAAAACCGGCAAATTTCCTCGGTTTTCCGGGGAATTCCCTGTTTAGGAGTGATTCCGTCCGATCTGGCAAGTTAAGAAACATTGGGCCCACAGGTTCAATCTCCGAGGTTAATTTTTGAGAATTAAACAATTTTTATCAGACCCCCTAAATTCGACCTTCTTAAATATTCTCTCGTGGATCGAACCTGCCGGCCCAATGTTGCTTAACTTGCCAGATCGGACGGGATCACTCCTTACCAACTTTTAAGTTTTTTATATTTGGGGTTGAAATGGGCTTTAGCATAATACAAATTAGGGTGCGCGCTAGCAGTCTTAAAACGCATTTCACGACGATTTCTGGACACTAGCCGTCCGGAAATCCGGACTCGTTTTCAGACGGCATCCGGAAATGGGTTTGAATTTGCCTGAATATTGGCACGAAAATCCTGAATTTTACATTTGTTAAAAATAGGCTTAATTATTAAATGTATTTAAAAAACGAAGACGGCATTCTTTATAGCTAGACGAGGCGAACAAAACGACATCAAATTTATCCAATTTGATAATTGTTTTGAGTTATTCAAACGAAATCCTGAATCAGAGTTTTCGTTTCAATCATCCAAAACAATTATCAAATTGGATAAATTTAGTGTCTTTTTGTTCGTCTCGTCGAGCTATAATGAATGCCGTCTTTATTTTTTAAATACACCCAATAATTAAGCATATTTAAAAAAAATGTAAAAACAGGGTTTTCGTGTCAATATTCAGGCAAATTCAAACTTGTTTCCTTTATAATTTTGTTCATGATTAGAAACGTAATCTGTGGATAATTCCCGTATACTTGTTTAATTTCCAAATACCTTATTTAAGTATCCTAATTTTTAGGTATCAAAATTGCCTATTTTTATCACAAGTCCGGACTTTCCGAGCTTCTTTCCTTCAAGTTCCAAATGCGTTTGGTTGCTAAAAGCGCCTGAGGGAGGAAAAGTGTTCGTCCAGTTCCAACAAATTTTTCACTATCAATGCGAAGATACTTGTGATAAATCATATGTTGAACTCAAAACTGGAAAGGATTTTCGAGTGACTGGCTATAGGTACAGGATGAGCCAAAAAACCGTACTTTTACGTTTTTTGGCGAAAATTTTTCAAAATTTTTTTTTCAAAAATCACACATTTTTCAAAAATACCCCTTATAAGTGATTTTTGAAGAAAAAAAATTTGAAAAATTTCCACCAAAAAAATGCAAAAGTACGGTTTTTTGGCTCACCCTGTAATTTTTTAGACCCTATTTTTAAGGGTATATTTTATTTTTCAGATTTTGTTGTTCAGTTCTACCATTGGATCTATTTGAATCAGACCAAAACGAAATGGTATTAATCCATAATGGATTCGGCGAACAAGGTCGCGGCTTCAAAGCCAAAATTTGGTCCACTCATGATCATCCATCAACTCCATTTATCACTACGACAGACTCTTCTCCAACTACTATAGAACCACCAGATATGCCATCTGAAACAACAACTGATAAAATTGTATTCCCTCCTTGGCTGACTCGTCCACATCCAAGACGTGTGAGTACGACACCAGCCACCGTTCCTCCAACTATTGAAACGACTCTAGAAACAACGCCCGACACAACAACACCATTTACGACTCAGACCATGAGTATGACAGATTCAATGCCATCTACCGTTATTGTTGGGTTCACATTTTTGCCTACACCAGCTCCACCTATTGTGCCTTTTGTTCCGATTGATTGTAAGCCTTAAAGGACCAGTCCAACGGGGAAAAAAGTCGCCAATTTTTGTTGATATTCGGAAAGTTCATGAAAAATGGAGCATGTTTTGTTTTTACGGCATATTCTGAATCATTGTAATTTTCGAAGTAATTGCGTTTGAAATGTTGAACTTGTGTACATGTTTTCGTTGTAATACACAAACTTTTTTGCAGAAAAATCGATTTTTTAAATTTTCATAAAATGGACATTGTATCAATTTGTATAGCTAAATGAGACGAGCAAAATGACACCAAAATTATCCAATTTGAAAATTGTTTTGGGTTATTGAAACGAAAACCCTGATTCATGTTTTCGTTTCAATAACCCAAAACAATTTTCAAATTGGATAATTTTGGTGTCATTTTGTT
>OZJO01013684.1:0-12119 GCA_900406225.1 Acrobeloides nanus | reverse complement strand
AAAAATCAAATTTTGAAAAAATTTTCAACTTTTTCTAAAAACTATCAGAAAATGTTCGCCATAGCCAAAAATGGCGTAAAATGTCAAAATTTCGATGAAAGAAGTCAAATAAAAGTGTTTTTGGACCCCCTTGATTTCAATGGAAATGCTGTTTTTCATTGAAATTCACTCAAATTTTGTTTTTGATATTCCGAGAAAATCGACCGGACTTTTGTCAAACCGTCTTCACCAAAGTTGTTATTTATGACCTATTCTAGCGTTCTATCGAACGTTTTTTTCGAGTCTTCCGCCTTTTTTGTAGAACCTGGTGTGGGTCTCTACACCTCTGATCGAGACTTTAGTTGGGATGTTAGATCGATTTTTCAGGCAATGTTATCTTTAAAAAAATAAAGTATCGTATGTGGAGGGTGTGATAAAAAATTTCTATCACCACAGGAAAAATTAGAACATCGATTTTTTCTATTTTTTGAGTGTTTTTAGAAATGACGTTTGTTGAGGTGTTAAATCGTAGTTTTAGGTTTTTTTAATCAGTAAGAGAGAGTTTTTTTGAGTGGAATGAAAAAAATTTTAATTTTTTGATTGCAGGAAAGTGTAAAAAACCGACTTTGAATTTTTACGTCATTTTTTATTGTAGTTTTGGCTTCTATGATGTTTAATCAATCGATTCAATGTTTTAAATTTTAACTTTCACCATACGGCTGGGGTTCCGAAATTCAGTAAAAAAAAATTTTCTCCGCTCCTCGTCGGATATTTTGATGCGGTTTTTTATTTGTGTACATGGGCATTGTATTTTTCAAAAAATAGCTCTAGAATAAAGGGGTAAGTTAAAATTTTTAATTTTGCAAATGTAGATATTAACCATGGGTATTCTAGCCAGAAAAAATATTTCAGAGTTTTACAAGATGAAAAACAAAAGCTGATTTTGTGCAAAAATCCTTGCTACGAGTCTGCTATAAAATTTTTTAAACTTTAGAACATGGCTAAGAAAACAAGAAGATAACTATTTAATTGTATTTTATATAGCAAATTATGCACTAGATGATTGGACACGATATTGTATTCAAAGAGCTGATGCTATATTTGTTGTTTCAAACGGAAATTTAACTGAAAAAAATTTACCAACAGATGATTATGTAAGTTTTGTCATAAACTTTCACACTTAAACTTAATGTTAGTTAAATGATATTTAACCCTCAAAACACAGCTAGGGTCTGTGAAAAACGTAAAAAATTCATATCTCGGCGTAATCGACGAATTTTTTGATGCGGTCTTTTTTAGGTTAGATCATGGTGCATCTGTTCTACATGTTTTCGTTTCGATACACACGCTTTCTATTTTTTCCCGATAATTCGATTTTTGACGTCTTTCGAAAAAGTGCCGTAACTTTTTTGTTTTGGTGAACTGCCATTTGTGAAATCTAACGACAGTATCGTGTTCCCCAAACTAAACCCCCCCCCCCCCCTCCCCCCGAGTACAACAAATTAGCCGAGTTGGATCTACTATAAGGCTGAGCACTAAACGTCTCGAACAACAATTCAAGACGTTTAGTGCGCGGCCTAAAAGTTTTATCCCAAAATACCATTTTCCATGGTTTGGACCCTCAACTTCAGGGCCAGAAAAAAGTGCCTGATCCATTGAGAATTGGGCCGGAACCAATCCTAAAATAAAGTAGGGGTGTTGTAGACAATTTTTAAGGCAATGGAGGAATTGGCAAGAACAAAGTTTTCGGCTAGAGCCAATTCTTTAACTTTTTGGCCCTGCTATGGATCCGGGTTTATGCAAGAAACCTAATTTTTCGACCATTTTTTCCACAACATGACCCCATTCACCCAATATAAAAGTTGTAGCCCGCATTCTCAGCTTTCAAATGACACCAAGATCATCGAAATTGGATTTAACCATCAAGAGTTATGCCCAAAATACTAAAGTGTAAAAAACCTGCAGAAGGTCCAAATTTCCTAGAGAACAAAATGGGCATTTTTTAAGGCTGCACACCACTTTTAATGAATAATTGTGTTTCTTTTGAGCCCAATTTTCATATTCCATGCTTAGTTTGCTTAGTTCCGCGGGATGTTCGAACTTTCGGGATATCGCCTCTTAAATTCAGTGAAGAGTCGAAAAAATACATAATAAAAGCCCACTGTAGATTTTTCCAAAATTGTTTCCAAGGGTAAAAAATCGAAAAATTCAAAAACAAATCAAACAACTAGTTTCTTTGCATTGTTTGGTTCAATGAGTTTTTTAGTTGAAGCTGATTACAGATGACGAAAAATTGGGAAAGCAATTTTCATTAACTCCAAAAGAATTAATTATTCTTTGGGAAGAAAATATTGAAGAGCCCATTATTCTTTACAACAAATTAATGAATTCTAAAATATTTTTTACTGATTACCACAATATATCCATGTCAGAACATATGAAATGTATAAACAATCAACTAGTTGCAGGGGAAAACAATATACCAAAACAAAACAAACTATTGACAGCTCCAACTGATGATGAATTAAAGAATTTAAAAGAAAATATAGTAAGTTATAAAAAAATACAGAGTGTACCAGAAAAAGTGCACTTTTTGGAATTTTATGTCAGTGAAATTGCATTTTCTCTGGAAATTGTTGTCTTTTACGTAATTCTTTTTTTTAATTAGAAAATAAAATTCTATGTTTTTTAAAAAGAATTACGTAAAATAACAACAATTTGTATGAGAAAATACAATTTCACTGCAGACATAAAATTTCAAAAAGTGCACTTTTTCTGGTCTACCCTGTAGTTTTATATATATGCTAGCGTCAAAGTTGACCCAAGTCAACTTTGACTAGTCAAAGTTGATTTGAGATACATTTACAAAAAAAGATATATTTATTGAACCTTTTTTTGAATAAATATTATTCTATTTTACTTAGGCCTAAGCCTAAGCCCAGGCCTAAGCCTAAGCCTAAGCCTAAGCCTTAGGCCTAGGTATAGGCTTAGGCCTAAACCTAAGGCTTAGGCCTAAGCTTAGGCCTAGTCTTAGGCTTAGGCCTAAACCTAAACTTAAGCCTAAGGCTTATGCCTAAGCAAAATAGAATAATATCTATTTAAAAAAAGGTTCAATAAATATATCTTTTTTTGTAAATGTATCTCAAATCAACTTTGACGAGAATTTCAGTCAAAGTTGACCCAGGGACCCAGAGTCAACTTTGACGCTAACACATATACTATTTAGTCAAACGATATTTGCAAATATTATAAGAATCTTATGAAAAGAATTTATGAAAGTCAAAGGCTTGAAAGTCCAAAGCCTCTAGAAGGGGATAATTTACTCGATTTGCAAAAATTATATTTCTCAGATTTGTCACGGATTGCAAGATTTATAACATATGATGCATTAGGTCTTGTACTTGGTGGTGGAGGTGCAAAAGGCGCTGCACATTTAGGAATTATTCAAGCTATAAGGAAGGAGAATTTACCTATTGATTTAGTTGGAGGAACCTCCATAGGCTCATTGGTTAGCGGATTTATAGGAGTAGAAAGACTTCTACCATGTAAAGAAATTGTTAGACCATCATCCACTGTAGGCTTAATCTCTTTAAAAAAAATAAATTTTTTAGGAAATTGATTCAACTGGTAATGATGAGAAAATTGAATACCTATATCAACTTCTTGAGAAGTTTTGTGATGTATGTAATTTTTACTATAAAATTTATTGAAGTTATGATTTTTATTGAAATTATTATCTTATTTAAAATGAAAATTAGTGAATTTTTTAATTTAAAAATTCTTACTTTTTCAATATTCACAAGAAAACCAGGGTTGAATTCGGAGTTACGCAAAGAGGCTGCTAGATTCCGTTAGAGGTCAATTTTCTAGACCGAAAAACGTCGAAAATTTCACTCGGTGTGTAACAAAATTTTTGTCTATCTATGTCCAGTGCTATAGCTAGGGGGCACGGGGCACTTGCCCCCAAACCTAAAACAATGAAAAATTATCCCCTTGGTCCTCTTCTCCTTATGTTTTAGATGGCCGAAGACCGGCCAAAAAATACATAAGGGCCCCCTATGAGTTTTCAATTTTTTTCAAAAAATTCAATTTTTATCAATTTAACTATTTTTTAAGCATTTTTTATCAATTTTTTCTTTAAAAAATTAGATTTTTTCAATGAATACCACTTTTCTTGGTTGGTGCCCCTTCTCTAAGCCTGGTTCCTGGCTACATCCCTAGGTTCCTAAATATGAAGTTTTCGGAATTTTTAGGTCTGAAAGATAGCCTCATAACTTTTCATGTTAAGAGCTTTTTCGATAATTCTTTTTGCATCTGTTAGGGGGTGAAAAGTTGCAAATTATGATATACAGGTTGTTCATTTGATTGCTCCCACATTTCAAAAAGGCGCCAAAAATCGAGTTTAAATCCGTTTCCATCGCCCGACAGCTCAATCGAACGCCCTAATCATCGGATTTTTTTCGAAAAAAATTATTGAAAAAAATTTATTTTTGATTTTATAGCCCAAAAATACTGAAAATCACAGTTTTTTAAGAGACTCACATTCTTGAGTGTTCAAAGGTTGCCTTAAACGGTTCGAGTGCGCTCCAAGTTGAATTTATTTAGTGAGATTAACGCATGGGAAAGTTTTTAAAAATCATTTCGAGTCAAAATTCGATCCTTAAAAAATTCAAAACCATGTCCGAAGCTCAATACCATCGATTTTACGTGTATTTTTTGAATTTTCTAACCTCTCTAAAACACCCAAGATAATTTTTTTTCGGCCAAAACTTCTTTCTGGCAGATGTATTTCAATATGGAGAACATTTCTAACATAGTTTCGAAAAAATCCGAGAAAATTTTTTTCGATCTCATTTCTACTAACGTTTAAAAATGGCTCAAAAATCGAAGTTTCTAGGATTTTTTCGAAACCACGCTAGAAATGTTCTCCAAATTGAAATACACCTGCTAGAAAGAAATTTTGCCCGAAAAAAATTATCTTGGGTGTTTCAGAGAGGTTAGAAAATTCAAAAAATACACGTAAAATCGATGGTATTGAGTTTCGGACATGGTTTTGAATTTTTCAGGGATCGAATTTTGACTCGAAATAATTTTTAAAAACTTTCTCATGCGTTAATCTCACTAAATAAATTCAACTTGGAGCGCGCTCGAACCGTTTAAGGCAACCTTTGAACACTCAAGAAAGTGAGTCTCTTAAAAAACCGTGGTTTTCATTATTTTTGGGCTAAAAAATCGAAAATAAATTTTTTTTTCTCAAAAAAATCCGGTGATTAGGGCGTTCGATTGAGCTATAGGGCGATGGAAACGAATTTAAACTCGATTTTTGGCGCATTTTTGAAATGGGGGAGCAATCAAATGAATAACCTGTATAAACTTTTTACCCAAACCTTTGTCTTCACGGATAAAAACACTTTATAAAAATGACACTATTTTTCTTAAAAGGGTGATATAAATTTGATACACTGATAAAAAAATATCGATATCCGGCTAAGATTGACCATTTTCGATGCGGTTTTTTCAATATACAGTACCGAGCAAAAGTCTTAGATCACGCACGAAAACTTGCGAAATATGTGATTTTGGTATAATTTTATTCAATTTTAAGTTGACAAAACGACAAATAAACAACAGAAACAACAGAAAATGCTTAATATTTCGTCGGGTAGCCCTTGGACTTGATAACGGCCTTCATTCTTCGGGGCATCGACTCCACAAGTCCTCGGAGGGTATCCATTGTTCGTGATCCAAGACTTTTGTACTGTATAATTTGATCATGGAGAAGTTTTTTATGCGAATTTCAAAAATTGCAAACTTCAGGTTTTCGTTGTAGTGAATTTTCAAAATTTTGAAAATGTCGACGTATTTTAGACCAATTTTCTATCCCCTTTATTTTTTGCAGGAAAGCCCGTTTTTGATGAAAATTTTTTTCATTTATAGAAAATCAATGATGCCCTACAAGATGCACTCATTCTTTTTTCCATCGATGCAAAGTTTTTGAGATATCGAGTTTTCTTTCCAGAGTACCCAAAAAGACCATTTTAGGGCTGGCTATTCAGGGGTGAAATTTTTTTGTCTCCAATTTCGATGATCTTGGTTTCAAAAAATTCGTTAAAGAATTCTGCATCGATCCTTATAAACAGTTTTTCGAAAAAATCATTCTGATCGATTTTAGGGGGCAGTTTTTGAACAAGGCACTTTTTGAGTACCCTTTAAAGAAAATTTGATATCTCGAAAACTTTGCATCGAGAGAAAAAAAGAATGAGTGCATCTTGTAGGGCATCATTGTTTTTCTATAAATGAAAAAAATTTTCATCAAAAACGGGCTTTTCTACAAAAAAATAAAGGGGATAGAAAATTGTTCTAAAATACGTCGACATTTCCAAAATTTTGAAAATTCACTACAACGAAAACCTGAAGTCTGCAATTTTTGAAATTCGCATAAAAAACTTCTCCATGATCAAATTATATATACTAAAAAACCGCGTCGAAAATGACCAATCCTAGCCGGATATTGATATTTTTTATCAGTGGATGGAACTTATACCCTATTTAAGAAAAAGCAAACTTTCGGGGGCCAAATCGAATTAATTTCGTTAAATTGACTTAAAAAACTGTCAGAAAACACTTTCTGAACGTTTTTAGCGTAGGTTGTGTCAGTTCGATTTTCGGCCCTGATGGCCGGATTTTCTTTTGGGTTTATTTTTTTTAGTTTTTAAAACTAACTTGTAAGAAGATGTTTTTAATACAGCCAACTCTCTATATAGTGACCCACTAGGGGTGAAAAAAATTCGCCAAAAATCAAGGTTAAATCGAATTTCTTCTAGCGACCACATTTTAGATAGTCAATTGTATGATGAATATTTAAAAAAATATTGAAAAGCTTTTACTTTTCTGAGTTATGGCTTTATACGTTGATGTCATTTTTTATCCATTTTTACCATATTATTCAAAAATCCGCCAAAAATATAGAACAGATCAGATTTTTTCGCCTTATAGCATTTTTTATAATTCGGATTATAAGGGTTTTGTTTACAGAAGGGATTATTGAAAAAACCTTTGAGATCGCGGAGATATGATTTTTTGAAAAATTATATTGAAAGATAACTCTTTTCCACTTCAAAAAGGCCATATATCGGAGAAAATAAAAAAATTTTCAATAATTTTTTTACAAAATATTCCTCATACAATTAGCTATCCAAAATGTGGTCGTTTGAAGAAATCTGATTTAACCACGATTTTTTAAGGGAGTCAACTAATTATAAATGTGTCACTATATAGAGTATTGACTGTATATACTCTATTTAGAATCTTGGATCCAAGTTTGGTTCCCCTAAGTATTTATTGCCAAAAGTTATTTGCCTTTGGCTTGGAAATATTAGAAACGCTAAAATTTCAATAGCCGATGATGAGTTTTTAGTGAAAATTTTATCTAGTATTTTTGAAAATAAACACATTAAAGAATTTTCTATTCCTTATTTTTGTGTCTCTACAAACCTTTCGTAAGTAAAAATTTTATTTTTATTAAAAAAATAATTTTTCAGACACTCGAAACTTCGAGTTCATTGTACTGGCTCAGCATCACATTGCATCCGAGCATCTATGTCATTACCATATTTATTACCACCTATACCTGATATAGATTATGCCATTTTAGTAGATGGTGGTTGTCTTAATAATTTGCCAGCAGATATAATGAAGTATTTTCTTATGAATTAGTTTGTTTAAGCATGTTGCTCTAGGTTAGATTAGGTTAAGGTTAAAGAAGAAGAAAAAATTCAAAAGGCATTTTTCTGTAAGCGTGCATTCTTGTTTTTGTATTTTAATAAACAAATATAAGGCCGCCGGAATTAAAACTTCTTCGGTACTCACCCCTTAATCGGATTTTTTTCGAAAATTTACCGTTTCGCAAATTCGATTTTTTTTAAATGGCATTTTTAAAAAAAATGATTTTTCAAAATCAATTTTTTTCAGTCGACTCAACTGGAAAAAATCGATTTTGCAAAACTCCAGAGGAGTCCACTGCGTCTCCGAAAATCGGGTTTTTCCAGAAAATTTCCATTTTGCAAAATCGATTTTTTGGAAATTTGAAAAAAGGAAAACATTTTTTTCGTAAAACGCCCGACTGAGGGTGGATACCGAAAAATTTTAATTCCGACGGCCTTATGAATATTATTTTAGAAAGTTTGGTGCACAACATGTTATTGCAGTTGACATTGGTGCTAGATCTGAATTTTTAGAATATTATAAAAGAAATTGTAAGAATATTTATAACAGATCTGATATTACTGTGAAGAAAAATTTACCCAACCTTAAAGATCAAATGGTTTGTTTAGTTTAAAATTTAAATTTTAAGGAATTTATTTTTAGACAAATCTTTCATCGATAGTTGCATGTGATCATTCGGAGTATATTGAAAAGCAAACATATTGCACATATTTAAACCCAGAAGCAAATGGAAAACATATTTCAGAATTTGATACAATGGATTTTACTAAATTTAAAGATGTTTTAGTAATATTTATTTTGTTTATTTCTTATATATGTATAAATTTAGGAGTTGGGCATAAATTATGGTAAAAACGAAGAGATTATAGAAATGTTGAGCAAAAAAATTCTAAAACATATAAAAGATCCAATTAGTTCATTAATACAAGATGTGTATGCTTCTGTGATTAATGTGTATGATGTGAATCAAACGAAAGATATTCAATATCGTGAATTAGATGAAGATTACATTTAAATAAAATAAACCATTTTTAAATTATATTTTCAAATGACTTTTTAAACAGAAGCCGGGGCCGAGCGAATTTCGTAATGTGACATCGAATGTCAACTACGGGCGATGACTCAGGGATCAAAATCAGGGGTCAAAGATTGTCACCAATAACCTATGCAAACACGATCAGAAAGTGTTTTTTTACATAGAAACAATTTTTTAAACAGATTGTCTGAAGGTTTTTGAATAAATCTGAAGGCGAGGGTATCAAGCAAGAAAGTCATAGTCTCAGATTTTTTCAATTGTTGCCTAAAAGTAACTGTATGACCCCAATATAAGAGACGATATCTCGAAAGTTCAACATCCCGCGGCACTAGGCAAACTGAGTATATAATATGAAATTTGGACGCAAAATAAACATATTTAAGCAATTGAAATGGTGTACAACATTTAAAAAAGTCAATTTTGGCCCATATGAATGNTCTATGGATTGCTGGTGATACGGGCTACAACTTTTATATTAGGTGTAGGGGGTCATGTTGTGGAAAAAGTGGTCGAAAACTTAGGTTTTACAATGGAAAAACACAAAAATCCTGTTCCATGAGGGGTCAAAAATTCAAAGAAATGCCTCTAGAAAAAATTTTGTTCCGACGCATTTCTTCGGTTGGCCCTAAAAATTATCTACAATACCCCTAATTTGTTTTAAGCTAGGTTCCGGGCCAAATCTCGAGGCCCATCATTATTATTTTTGGCTCTGAAGTTGAATTTGGGGGGATTTCCTGAGGTTGTTTACACTTTAGTATTTTGAGCATAACTCTTGATGGTTAAATCCAATTACGATGATCTTGGTGTCGTTGGATTGCTGGTGATACGGGCTACAGCTTTTATATTAGGTGTATGGGGTCATCTCGTGGAAAAAGTTGCCAAAAACTTAGGTTTTTAGCTAAAACCCGGGTCAAAACTAAACCCTGGGCTGTCTACATAGCCAACCCATTTATCCGCACCTCACTTCTCTTTTCGACTCAATCCATTTGTCTTTGATTGTTTGATGCAAACTTTTCAGACGTAATGTGAGGAAACGAATGCGAGCATTTTCGAAGCTTGAAAACATCAACCTGACTCACTCAGGTGATTTTTGCTTCAATACACTCATTTTTGGAACAGGATTTTTACAAAAATCCTAATTTTTCGACAACTTTTTCCACAAAATGACCCCATAACCTAATATAAATTTGTAGCCCGCATCACCAGTAATCCAACGAGACCAAGATCATCAACATTTGATTTAACCATCAAAAGTTATGCTCAAAATACTAAAGTGTAAAAAACACAGGTATCATTCCTGTAACGTCCAACATTCATATGGGCCGAAATTGACCTTTTTAAATGTTGTACACCATTTCAAATGCTCAAATATGTTTATTTTGCGTCCAAATTTCATATTCCATACTCAGTTTGCCTAGTGCCGCGGGATGTTGAACTTTCGAGATATCGTCTCTTAAGACTTTGAACTTTATTTTCTCGAAAACATATCCTCGGATTTTCGAGATTTTTAGGGCTTTTAAATACCATATAAAATGAATACCTGATAAACTTACATTAAAGTAATTCTTAATGAAATTATTTCGCTCTATTAGTGTATCTGACATAACATTTAAAGAAAATCTTGCATTTCCATTTCTGTGCCTCTTCAAAAATTCAAAAAAGTTATCAGCCTTCAGAGATATTTGGAATCCCAACCAAGATTCCCATAGATTTTTTATAATTATTCGTGATGGTTGCTTGATCAGATTGCCAAAATTTATGTTTTCTATGACTTTTTCGAATAAACTCGCGTTGTTTATATAAAATTTCCATTCAGACATTTCGAAACATTGACTTGCTTTTGGAATCCAGTCTTCTTCTAATTTATCGGCGTAATGTACTGGCATATATACCAAACGTTTAACAATAAGCGGCTTTTCTAGTTGGTCGACTAACTGAGAATAAATCTTCAACTGTTCATTAAAGGACAGTCCACTTGGGAAATTTGAGTATCAAAAAATATTTTATTCTCAAAATTCATGATTTTTTCATCATTTTTTGCAAAAGAACCACTATCTAAAAATGTTTCCCTGAAGTTCAAGATTAAACTGAAAGTTGGGCATTTTTAAATTAAAGCGAAAAACCTGATTTTTTTATCCTGAAGGAATTTTAAAAAATTTAGGACTCCATTATCAAGAGCGCATCAAAAAATGATATTCTGCACTAAAATTTCATAAGAAATTATTTCTTTAGTTTCTGGAATTGTCGATGGGGGTTGAGTCATAGGTTCACTTGGATTAAGAGACACTTTCTTGAGACTTCTCAAGAAAGAATTCTTCGACGCAGATCAATACGCTGAGTTTTTGAAGAAAATTTTTCTCGGTAAAAAGATAGGTTTTTTTATCCTCTCCAAGGCCGTCTTCCGAGTGTTAAGAGACGATATCTCGAAAGTTCGAACTTCCGCGGCACTAGGAAAACTGAGTATATAAGCAAAGGACCTAATTTTTCGACAACTTTCCACGAAATGACCCCATGCACCTAATATAAAAGTTGTAGCACGTATCACCAGCAATCCACGACACCAAGATCATCGAAATTGGATTTAACCATCAAGAGTTATGCTCAAAAAACTAAAGTGTAAAAAACACTTGTAACATTCCTGTAACGTCCAACATTCATATGGGCCGAAATTGACTTTTTTAAAGGTTGCACACCATTTCAATTGCTTAAATATGTTTCTTTTGCGTCCAAATTTCATATTACATACTCAGTTTGCCTAGTGCCTCAGCAATCCCAAAATGTTCGAATTTTCGAGATATCGCCTCTTAAAATTCAATTTTCGACCTCTAGGATAGGGACTGCCACCGGTTTTCAGAAATCGGCTTTTCAATGGGATTTTCGTATCGGAATTGTTTTAAAAATAAAATCTACGATAGAAAAAACCATGTAGTGAAAAAAAACCGCATCGAAAATGGATTTTTCTATGAAAAAATCGCCTATAAAAAATGTGTTATTTTTCCACAGCTTTATATAGTGAAAATAGGTAAAATGCGTGCCTTGACGTTTTATGAGCTAAAAAACTGCTTCTAGGCATAATTTTATGCGAAGAATCGATTGCGCACATTTTCGAAGCTTGAAAACGCATTCCTGACCCTGATTCAGGGAAAATATAGGCTTTTTGTCGACTTTTTTATACTCGCACTTGGGTTGAAAAAACGTTCTTTATAAACTATAGTTTGTTTCAAATTTCGGGCAAATAAGTTGTATACCGCGTAGCAAAGTGGTAAAGTTCTCTATTTGCACTCCGAAGGGCAAGGGTTCGATCTTGGAGGTCGAAATCAGAAATATCATAATTCAAGATTGTTTTGTAGTTTGTATGATGAAATCTTGAATTATGATA
>OZJO01013681.1:0-27429 GCA_900406225.1 Acrobeloides nanus | reverse complement strand
AGTTCTTTTCGCATTCTCCATTAAACCACCAAAATGGGCATAGTTTGTTGTAATTATGGCAATCTAAAATTTGTTGAGAGTCGGACTCGCGCCAGTGAGAAAAATGGAGAATCAACCATATTATCCTGGGTACTCTTGTCAGGGCTCCTCTGCTCTTAGGCCTATGGTAAGATGGTCGGTGAGGTCTGTAAAGCTGGACAGAAAGTGCATTTTTGTGGCCCGAAAATTTTTTACTAAAAATGACTCATATAGGGGTAATTTTATGCGGGGAATCGTCGCGCACATTTTTTAAGCATGAAAAATTATCTTGACCCTGATTCAGATAATAGAGTTGATGTACGGGCGAGAAAAGAAACATTTTCTATTTTTGCATTAATACACCGAATCTATTTCCTGAATCAGGGTCAAGATCATTTTTTCATGATTAGAAAATATGCGTTTCCCCGCATAAAATTACTCCCAGATGGATGCTTTTAAGAAGAAAATAGAAATTTTTGAGATTTTAGCGTCAATACACCAACTCCTTCCCTGAATCAGGGTCAAGGAAGTGTTTTCATGTTTCGGGAATGCGTGCACTCAATTTCCCACACCGGATTACCCTTATAAGGGTCATTTTTAGTAAAAAAAATTTCCAATCCTAAAAAATTTTTAAGGCCCCAAAAATAACAAAAATGCACTTTTTTAAACTCATCCTGTACAAATTAGATAAAATTCTACCTTTTCTAGGTTCCGGTTTATATAAATCTTCTAATTTTTCACCACAAGAATTACATGATTTTTGACAATTCACCCTCATCCAAAATGGGTTTAAATCACACTCATTTCGATCAGCCCAAAATTGGCATAATTCGTGATAATTATAGCAATTCTTTTTAAGATTTTTATCAAGAACTGAATCCAAATTTTCATCATTTGAAAACGCCAGTTGAGAATTTGATAAATGTTCAATAATCTTTGCACCATATAAATTTTTTGGTTGCCTGCCATAGGCATCTATAAACATAGGCTTGCTTGTTTCCGGTTTTGTTATTATAAATGTTGGGAGTATATCTATATTTTCTACTGTTTTTGAAGATTGCGTAATATTTTTATGCCCATGTTTTTTTCTTCTATGGTCAGTCGATTTGGATTTGTTCATAGAAGTTGGTTCTTTGGTAGATTCTTCGATTAATTTAGTTTGATTTGATGCGGAATTTGATATTTTTGATATTGCTAACGTCTTTTCTAATAATCGTCTAATGAGGGGATTCTAAAAAATAATTAAAATTTTCAGTGTTTTAAACAAATCTAAAACCCTTCTCTTATGCTTTACAATCCTACCTTTATAAGCTCCCTCTCCAATTCTTCTGTTATAGGCAGAGCTAAACTCAACGGCTTTGAGTTCCCAATAGGTATAATATTTAGATCATTTAATAAAATTTCCCCATTTTTGTTCAACAAATACCCTTTCGTTCCTAGTTTATCATTTTTTTCTTTCGTTCGTAGTTTCTCTTTTTCTTCTTTCGTTCGTAGTTTCTCATTTCTTTCTTTCGTTTGTAGTTTCTGATGATGACTATCGATTTTTTGAACCGTATTTTCAACATTTGAAATATTTACAAGCAATGGCTTTTTCTCTAGTTGCTTCTTTGATATTGGCAATTGGGTAATATTCTTGGGAACAATTACCTCAGTGTTGTTTGGCTTTTTTTGTAGGTCATTAAAAATTCGAGATGAAGCAGACCGCAAAATTGGAACACCGTTGGTATGATTTCTCTTAGGAGCTTTTCTTGCAGAAATTTTCGATTTTTCCAATAGTTTGGATTTCGTTTTTTGATTTAACGTTCGATAACTGTGTTTGATATTTGACGTCTTTGGCCTCTTAGGAATAGGCTCCATATCCATTTTTCCTTTCTCAGGAAGCATTTGTTCTAAAAATTCCGTGAAAATGAGATCCATATCCATAGTGTTTATATGTTTTAGTGGTTTTTTTGTTGTCATCTTCTGATCACTTTGTTGTGGTAAGCTTGTAGTGGTTTTAGTTGTTGACTCCGACGGAAGTCTTGTAGTTGAAGTTGTATATAGGGCTTTTCGAGGTGTCTCATTTGAAACCAATTGTACTGGCATAGTAGCTAATGTTGGTCGTGTAACAAAATTATAATGAATATTATGCTTAATAGTAGTATTTCCAGGCAAAGAAGGAACTTCTAGTACTTTAGTCTTGTTAGAAATATTTAAAAATAAATCACATTTCGCTCTAGCAGTTCTACATTTAGGGCCTAAAATGAATAGGATATGAATAGAAGGTCAAAAATTTATGTAAAAAGTCTCAGAACTTTTCGATCAACCCAATAGATAAATTTCTTCGTTGTCGGACAGTTGGTCGACCGGACAGGGGCTTTAGGCTTAGGTCTTAGACTTAGGCCTTAGGCCTTAGGCTTAGGCCTTAGACTTAGGCCTTAGGCTTAGGCCTTAGGCTTAGGGCTTAGGGCTTAGGCTTTAGGCTTATGCTTAGGCCTAAGCTTAGGGCTTAGACCTTAGGCTTTAGGCTCATGCCTAGGCCTTAGGCTTTAGGCTTAGGCTTAGGCTTAGACCTAGGCTTAGACCAAGGCTTAGGGCTTAGACCTTAGGCTTTAGGCTCATGCCTAGGCTTTAGGCTTTAGGCTTAGGCTTAGGCCTAGGCCTAGGCTTAGCGCTTAGGGCTTAGGCTTAGGGCTTAGGCTTAGGGCTTAGGCTTAAGGCTTAGGCTTAGGCTTAGGGCTTAGGCTTAGGCTTAGGGCTTAGGCTTAGGCCTAGGCCTTAGGCCCGAGTCAACCAACTGTCCGGTCGGCCAAGTGTCCGGTCGACCAATTGTCCGGGTCGACCAACTGTCCGGCATTCAAATTTCTTGCAACTTTCCAAGATTTATAATCAATATAAAAAATTTGAACTGTGAGCCAAAAAATGTCAATTTTGAGATTTTTTCAAATTGTTTAATTTTCACCAAAATAATCTTATAGGAGTTTTTCTATGCGAGAAATCGATTGCGCGCATTGCTCGACCTTGAAAATGCTTCTCTAGCCCTGAAATTGCCTATTTTTCATACTCGTTTTCCATGTCGAAAACCCCGTGAATGCAAATTTTTAAGTCTCTTACTTGTATAACAGCCACATTTTCCACACGATTGAGGGCAAAGAGTTTCCATATAACTAGGGTTAAGATCACATTCTCCCATTAAAGCCCAAAAACAGCATGCCTATAAAAAATGTTCTAGATGCAAATATATTTGAATTTTTAAAATCAATTTTTGGGTAAATTTTTTCATATTTAACGATGGTATGGAGCATTATCTACTACGGGGTGGAGCAATTTTCCAGATTTCCCTCTTTACATCCCTAGTTTTATTGATTTCATGGATAAGATACCTCATATGTATCAGCACATTCTGATTTACCATTCTTTATAGTAGGTACATTTTCTTCTGTTTGGTTAGATAACATTCTCGGTGAAACTTTTACAAAATTCATTAGATTCTTTATAATTTCTTCAGCAGTAAAAGTGTTTTTATCTCGAGCTTTACGGCTTTTTTTTAACCCAAGAAGGTCCATATCACCATTTTCAAAACTTTCAATCGAATATCCATCATCCATGGAAAAAGAAATTTCTGGTTTCGAATTTCCATATTTGATATGAAGTGTTGTTGGCATAGGAGTAGTAACTTCTGTATTAGTTAGATTTGACAATAATGTTGGAAATGATAAATCGGATTGATTGTTCTGCTCTAACGGGTTCGTTGAATTCTCGATGGAAAATTCAAGTTCGGAATGAAATGCGTGAACATCATGCAGGTTTGATATTCTTGGATAGAAATTTGCATGTTTTGATTTGAATTCATCCAAGCATGATGGTGGTACTAAATTTGTTGGGTATAGTTTTTTTGGCGGTGGGATACTTGCGGACGAACTTTTGCGGACGGGACATTTGCGGACGGACATTTGTGGACGGACATTTGCGGATGGGACATTTGCGGACGGACATTTGCGGACGGACATTTGCGGACGAGACATTTGCGGACGGGACATTTGAGGACGGACATTTGCGGACGAACTTTTGTGGACGGGACATTTGCGGACGGGACATTTGAGGACGAAACGTTTGAAAAATTCAAATTTTTATCCCACCGCCTTTTTTCAACGGCCAAATTGTAGGTCGTATGCATATTTTTTGTGTGCTAGCTGAAACCTTAACTACCCACTTTCATGGCATACAAATTGCCTCCCGGTATCCTTCATTAAGACTTCGGCACAAGCCATTTTAGGTATGCCTTGAGGCCATAATTTTGGACATATATCACATTCAAGTCCATTGGATTCATTCAAAAAACCCAAAAATTCATACGGCAATTTTTCTATGATATCTAAAATAAACTATTACCATAAGTTACAATGTTAGGCAAAAAGTAAAATTTTGTGATTTTTAATGAATTTGGAACCAGAATTTTTTCTAAAATAAACTGGAGACCGAGCGCCTCTAGCGCTCGCGGCTTTCGGCCTCGAGCTCCGAATGAGCGCTTGCAGCGCTAGTTCTCACTTCCGAGCGTCACAAGCGGCGCTCCGAGTGGTATCCGAGCAGCGCTTTCGAGCGATTCATTGCATGTTTGATGATCATTGAACGTGCACTTTTCAATTTGAACGTGATCTTCTCCAAAAGGAGTGCGATCGGAAATGAGAAGATCAGGTACTAGTAAGCATTAGCTGCAGCAAATGGCAGGGCTATTTTTCCGAAAAAAGTTTTTCATAAAATTTTCTAAAAAAACCCTATATGGGTTTTTCGATGCTGGGAAATCCAAAAAACGTACTCCCGATGTCTGAAAAAATTTTGGACCCTATATCGACTAGCACCTTGGTTCAAAAAGGGGTTTTTATGTCAAATTGATGCCAATTTGGCCTGAAATTTTATAATCGGGGGTTTTCTGCTATGGCGAATCGATTGGTGATGATTTTGTGAGTCAAAAACCGGACGCCCAGTATATGTTACCCATGACTTTGCCGTTATTGATTTTCTTATCATAACGGGCTCTTTAGAGCCATAGGGAGTGAAGACTGTTTCTCCTAGGGGTGCCCTGGAGACTTTCCTATTATACTTAGCTAAGGGGTAAGCTGAACGCAATCAAAATTAGAATTATTGGCTCACAAAACCAATAGCCAATTGATAGCCGAAAACTCTCAACTATAAAACTTCATGCCAAATTGGCATCAATTTGACATAAAAAACCCCTTTTTGAGCCAAGGTGCTAGTCAATAGGGTCAAGAAAAAATTTTCAGAGATCGGGAGTGCGTTTTTTGGATTCCCTGCATCAAAAAACCCATATAAGGTTTTTTAGAAAATTTTATGAAAAAATTTTTTTCAGAACAATAGCCCTGTCGTTTAAGGCAGATAAGGTCATCCAGAGATTACGTAATCATGTTAGGGGAGGGGGTTCGGTCCTCCTCATAAAAATTGATTACATTAGTGTATTTTTGATGATTACGTTGGGGGGGGGGATAAACTACCAAAAAGTTGATTACGTAATATCTGGATGACCCCTAATGCTTAGTAGTACCGAAGATTGCATAAGTGTTTGATTATATGCTCCGTTGGGTTTTGATTTTGTTTGAAAATTATTTTTGATGGGATTAGGATAGTTAGATAAGGAGTTGGGGTTAAAGAGTCGAAGCAATACAGTTCCTGAGCGGTTCATCGCGTCCCTATACGCACAATCGATTTCTCGCTTGGAAAATATCTAGATAGTAGGATTTCCGGTCAAAATCCGAACTTTTTTCATTTCCGCTTCAATATACTACCCTGAATCAGGGCCAAGAAAGCGTTTTCATACTTCGATAATGCGTGCAATTGATTCCGCATAAAATTATCCCTCGAGGGATCACTTTGTAGAAAAAATTTCGGCTCTCAAATTTATATAAAAATCACAAATTTCAACTTTTTTTAACCCTATTTTTAACAAATTAAAATTTACTACAAATATCCGGGTTTTCAGCTATCCAACTATAAATATTTGATGGACTATTTTCTTCTATCGTTATATTTTCAGCCAAACTTGAACTCATAAATAAAAAATAATAGCTTAAGGAAAATATAAAGAAGTCATGCTGGTTCATGCACATTTGTTGTACTTAAAAAATTTTTTTACATTAAAAATTAGGTCTTTTGAAGGATAATTGAATGAGTTAGCGTACAAAGTTTAAATAAGGAACACCTTAAAGTACAGGGTGGATCAGCACAACCACCTATCAAAGAAAGTTGAATATCTCCGCGATCTTTTAAAAGTTAGTCCCGTCGGGCATGGTAATAAAAAAATATTTTCAATTTTTTTATAATGGTCTGAGTATTGAAACGAAAATATGAATTTGAATCCCTTAAGGAATTTTTGAAAAATTCCACGGCCAATCGATAGAGCACATCGAAAAAAGGTAGCACCCCAATTTTCGTGAAATAATATTAAGCTAAACCAAGCTTCCCAAATAAGTGTAGTTTTACTTTTAAATAAAATTTTTATTTCAAAAAGGTCTTTGAGCACTTCCCTTATTCACAATCAAGAGCTAAACCAAGGCACTACAAATTCAAATTTTCGTTTCAATACTCAGACCATTCAAAAACTTTGAAAATATTTTTTTAATATTATGTCCGACGAGACTAACAACTTGTAAAAGACCACTGAGATATTCAACTTTCTTTAATAGGTGACTGTGTTGAAACACCCTGCATAATTCGAATATAATAGATAACCTTGATGGTCAAGTGTCTGACCAGTTTCAAACAAAATAGGATAATTGGACAGGATTTACAGGCGATATTGGTGAAATTTATAGGTTAAAAAAACTAGAAGTAGTTTGAAAAATAGATAGTAGAGAATACAGCAAAAATTTGAACATGAAACAAATTTTGAACTTGATAAACGAAAGAAATAAAAGTTTAGAGAATAACAGGAGGGGTCATCAATTTCTGCCCACCCTGTAAATAGTAATCCACGCAACAAAAAAATTACACAGACGGGTTTCCATATGTTTACAACTTTCAAAGGCCATAAATATTCAAAAAAGTGTACGACCTTGAAAACATCTTCAAAAGTTTCCAAAAACATAATTACACATAAACACAATAAAGGATCTTATTTTAGCGATACTTTTCCGAGCCTCATCTAACCCACTTTTTTATTTAAATCATTTCACACAACAATAGTTCTTCCGCCAAATAGTGCAAGGCTCATCTTTAAACGCAAATTAGCAGTCAGATGTCTTTATTAAAGGGAGGGGGTCTATTTTTTTGCAAAATGACATATCTAGGGGCAATTTTATGCGGGAAATGTGAATCTGACCGTTATTTTCAGTAAAAGTCGATATTTTTACCTTGGTTCGAATCTCCCATGATAAACTTATCCCTAGAAGGGTATTTTTTGAATCCAAAACGAAATTTAAAAAAATGCAAAATTTTATGGCTCATGGGGGGATTCGAACCAAGGTCAAAATATCGACTTTTACTTGAAAATAACATCAGATTCGTGTTTCCCGCATCAAATTACCCCTAGATATGTCATTTTGCAAAAAAATTAGGAAAAAAATTTTCTTCGAAGATTAGGCCGTAAAAAATACCCCCTCCCTTTAATGAAAATAAATATAAAATTTCATTTAAAAATGTAAGAAAAAAATTAAGGTAAAATTCAAAAGAAAGTTAACAATAGTCTGGGTTGTCGTGTATAAACATATCAAATCTCGGGGCTGTCGTGCTATTGTAAAATTAAAAAGTGTCTTCAAGGTTCGGCAATCGCGCAATGGATGCTCAAATTTTGATATCCTCCTATAAACCTTTTCTTTGGAAGAAGGTTATTATATAACTTAGACCTCCATAGACAATTAAATGACATAAAAATTCATGGCGCAAACAATAACTTTTTTAAATTCAATTTCATTTTAGCAAACAAAATAAACGAATCAAACTTTCAATAAATGTACATTTACTGAAAAGGTGTATAAGAGAAAGTGGAACGTTATCCTAAATTTATATTTTTCTTTTTTTGTATTCAAGAAAATAATAGATTTTAAAATGTTTGGCTATAAAAATATGAAGTTTCATGCAAATTTTTCTGTACAATAGAGGCGCACAAGTTAAAAAGTGATTATCCAGAAAAAATGCAAATTTGCACTAATATTTTGTTCATTGTGACCAATCTTCGGTACTACTAAACATTAACAACCGTAAGTGACGTGGGCATTTTTTCGAAAAAAAATTTTTTTAACAAGTGACCTTTAGGGGTAATTTTATGCGGGGAATCGATTGCGCGCATTCCCGAACCTTAAAAATGCTTCCTTAACCCTGATTCAGGGAAGGAATCGGTGTATTGAAGCGAAAATCGAAAAATTTTCGGATTTTTATGAGAAAACCGCCGATTCTTACGTTTTTCTAGGCCGGGAATCGATTGCGCGCACTCCTGAACTGTGAAAACGCTTCCTTGACCCTGATTCAGGAAAGGGATCGATGTTTTGAAGCGAAAATCAATTGGTACTACTAAACAAAAGAACTTTAAATGACGTGAGCATTTTTTCGAAAAAAAGTTTCTCTTAAACTTTTCTGAAAATCACCCTATTAGGGGTAAAATCATGCGAAAAATCGATTGCGCGCATTCCCGAAGCGTGAAAATGCTTCCTTGACCCTGATTCAGGAAAATAGATTCGAAAAATGCTCACGTCATTTACGGTTCTTTTGTTTAGTAGTACCAATTGATTTTCGCTTCAAAACATCGATCCCTTTCCTGAATCAGGGTCAAGGAAGCGTTTTCACAGTTCAGGAGTGCGCGCAATCGATTCCCGGCCTAGAAAAACGTAAGAATCGGCGGTTTTCTCATAAAAATCCGAAAATTTTTCGATTTTCGCTTCAATACACCGATTCCTTCCCTGAATCAGGGTTAAGGAAGCATTTTCAAGGTTCGGGAATGCGCGCAATCGATTCTCCGCATAAAATTACCCCTAAAGGTCACTTGTTAAAAAAATTTAAAAAAATTTTTTTTTCTCGAAAAAATGCCCACGTCACTTACGGTTGTTAATGGTTAGTAGTACCCAATCTTCTTATATAAAACGATTCATGTTAGTCTGTTTGTACGGACTGGCTTTTGAAGATGCGATCCAAACTCTTCTATTGATATACAGAGCGATCATTTTGGTTGGTACAAGTTTGGAGTGCCATGTGATCATATATATTAAAGCATTCTCGATGAAAATCCACGAAAAATATTTGTACGAAAAGTACCGTACGAAAAGCACAGTACGAAAATTCGTGCGGTACCTCACTCTAATTTTATGTGAGGATAAGATCACATAAAAAATTGAAAAATTTTAAAAATACTTATAAAGTTTATTTAACAAATTTTTGATTGAAATTAAAATTTATCCATGGAAAAATACAGTTCTTCCGTTAAGTGGTTGTACAGGTCTATGGTTGGCACCTGGAATGCCAATGTCAGGATTTATGCTTCGAATCAAGGCTGGTTGACGAATTAGACCCAGCTAAAAATTAAATTTTTTGAGTGAACAAAGATATAAAAAGATACCATTCTGCTAAAAAGACCGCGGTTTTCATTGTTCTCTCCACCCAAGTGTATTCTTCGAATTATGTTCATCTAAAATTTTGCATTTTGCTAGAATATTGTTACAAAGCTCGTCTCAGATTATCTTGAACGAAATTTTATGCTGCAATTAGCACTACTTCAAATTAGAAATTAGTGATCATCTATTCTTGATCACCATGGTGTAGTGACTCGGTATTCTGCGAGAAATCGGCAACACTATATTATTAAGGGCTCGTCTCCTCATACGTCCAAAAGATTTTTCAGAACCTGTGGTAGATCGGTCGATCGAATATCAAAACAATTGCCAGTTGCTGAGAATATTCCTAGCCGTCAGGACCTGGTGCGACCAGGTCCTGATATAAGCATTTCCTACCTGAGAAAATGTAATACTTTGAACTTGTTTCATTACTGTCCATATTACAACCTCATTACAAGTTGGAGTTGTTAGAGAGCCTTCATATCGATAAAATTGGTTCCTATCTTGAGGAAGTAGTTGAGAAACTTGAAAGTTAGAAATTGTGGCTGTCTGATCTAAACAATGTATTGTGAAAATTTTTTTGACTATATTTACTTTCTGCAGTTGAAACAAGTTCAATCGCAGGCATCAAAGTGCTCATAGGAGCGGAATCGAACCATAGTGAAAACCAAATTGCTATAACGGCTAAACCATCTGGTTGGTGGATTGCTTCTTCGAATGTTAAACCATGCTTTATGTGCAATAAATGGAGCTAAAATTGGCAAATGTACCAAGGATGGATAAAACGGACAAGACAAAGAAGGCAAACAAAATGGGCAAGAATGTCAAGGCTGACAAGACTCGTTTAAATACTCAGTGTAAGCACAAACGCTAGCGGCAAGCAAGGTTTAAATAGAGTATAAAGTTTCAGCTAGCATAAACTGAGTATGTAAACGGGTTTACGCTTGTGCTTACGCTAAACATATAAACGAGCCTGAACAAGTTGAAAGACGGACAAGAAAACAAGACAGACAAGAAAGGTAAGAAGGATAATATGAACAAAACAGACAAGACGGATTAGGATGGCAAGGCGGACAAGACTGACAAGAATAACAAGAATGACAAGATGGACAAGACTGATAAGACTAACACGAAGCATATCTGAAAAAGACGAGCAAGACTGACAAGGCTAACAAGACTGATTAGACTGACAAGATAAACAAGATGGACAAGACTGAGAAGACAGACAAGAATGGCAAGACTGGTAAGACGGACAATATGGATAAAACAGACAAGTCGTAAAAGTCGGACAAAATGAGCATGACGGATAAGAAGACCAAAACGGACAGGAAAAATATCCGGTCGAGACTGATAAGACAACAAGATTGATAAAAAATCATCACTAAAGCCGGTTGAAAAATTGTTAAACTATCCTACTTCCAATGAATATTTACGCCCATCAAGTGTATGCTCACTACCATCCAAATCTGTGTGTCCCCAATGAAAATGGAATGCATGTAAATCGTATCTACTACCAAGTCCACCATTACTAATATAAGGCTGGTTAGGACAATCATCGAATCCAACAAATGTAACTTAAAGTTCATAATTTAGGCTTTTAAGGGAATCAAATTATACCTGTATCTCCATTGTTCAAAACGGTGATATTACATTGAGCATCATAATTGCTAAAAGTTATAGGGTCAACATTCCCTGGTTGTGTTAGTGTTGTAACTATATTTATAGGAGATTGCTTCTTGCCACATTTACAAATACCTCCCCAATGATCAGGTCCATTGTTTAGTTCATATCCCCATTCTTCCAAAGTGTCTTCTATAAATAGAACATTTGAATTTTTCATTATCTCGTTCCGGATATATAGGACACAGGACTCATGATAAATTAGGGTCAGACCCGTGAGAGGGGGTCGATTTCGGGGGGGGGGGGGGGGGGGGGGGGGATAGTGAATGAGAGTCGGTCATTCCTTACCCGGTCATTCTACATTTTTTTCACAAAAAGTTATGTTCTACAAAGTTGTTTGTCGTCATTTTAATAGCAACTCTGTAGAACATCACTTTTCATGAAAATATTTCTGTGATGGAGAAACTGACTACAGATCGGTAAGGGATGGCCGATAAGGAATGTCCGCGGGTCCCCAATTTTTTGATTTGGAAACTTTTTTTGGCCAACGTCAACATAACGCAAAATTCTCAAGTTTTGTGCCTAAACCACAAGATTTTTGTCGATCATAAAGTGAAAAATTTTGCGTTATGGTCGACCCCTTGTGTGATGCATAGGGGGTATCATACCCCCTTGTTAATCTATGTACTACATATTTTTCGCCAAACGACATTTTTTTGCGGCCAATACTACATATTTTTAAATGTTTTGCCGGATACTACTACATGTCTTACGTAAACGTAAGCTTGTGCATGTGTGATACCCATATTTCAAAACGCTGCTAGAAAGTGTCCTAGTTTAAATCCTACCTGATGTGCATGTTCCATTTTCGTCTTTTTCTTCAATTTGAGGCTTTTGCCTAAACCCCAATGAATTAGCTATATTTTCAAAAAACCATAGGGAGCTTGCTCTTTCTACAAAGAAAGCCAAGATTATAATTTTAAAATAACGCATTATCAACTCAATATGTCTAGTCAGCTATACTGAATAAAATGTATAAAAATTAATATATATAAGGGTAGACACATGGCCCAATTAAATGATTAACAATCAAACTTATATAAGCTTTACAAATATTGAAACTCAAAAATGTACATGTATTCATGAATCAGATAGATTTATGCTGATTTGTTGTGCGAACAGTATTTAATCACCCCGCATTCACAAAAAGAGCACAAAAATTTGTACAAGCCTATTTATCTAGAACATTTTAATTATATGTACAACTTTTGGATTTTTTTTTGTTCCTGTCGACCTTCTCCCTAATTATTGAACAGCCCCAATTATAAGTGAATAGAAGAGGAGAACATTTTTCAAAAAATTTGCGGGGTCTGATCAAAAAAAGGGGGACGACTAAAAAGGTCTCATTTGGTCGCCCAGCTCTAAAAAATGAAAAAATTGTGATTCTTGAACAAAAATCTCAATTTTTTAGTACAAAAAATAATCATTTTTGACAATCATAAATATAAAAAAACCGGTTTCTGTGTCCGTCCGTACGGAACCACGAGATCTCAAGAGCGGTAAATCGGATTAAAAATCTTTTTAAAACATTTTTAGCTTAAAAAAGTGTTTTTCAAAAAAAACTTCGTCCCATCGCGCGATAAAACATAAAGGGGGACCAAGGTGATTTTTGAAAAAAATCTTAAAAAATCACCTTGGTCCCCCTTATGCTTTTTTTTCGTCTGCGGAAAGTCACAAATTTCGAGGGGTGTTTGTACACGTGTGATATGAAGGTCAGGCCTCTAAATGTGGTAGTGGGTGGGGGGTTCATTTATGGACCCCCTATTCATAAATACCCCCATTATTCTTATTATTCTAGCTACCCTCATCAACATTTTTAAACCAAGAGAATTTTTCGAGATCAATGTTAGTCCACAATTTTCTTACATTCTTGTAAGAAAGTCCCATTATTCATTTGTTTTTCTTTCTTTATACATTCTTCTTGTTCTTCGAAATTTCTCGACCACTCTCCTCACTTTTCATCCTATATTTTGCACGGATCTAACAAGAAAGAAGAGTTTTTCTTAGCTGCACTGGGGCAGCTTTACAACACCATCGGACAAATGGCTAAAAGCGATTGGGGATCAATTCATTTCTCGTATTGGATCATCCATCCATTTAAAATCGCACACGAAAGAAGCAACGGATCAAAATGGCTTTACAACCGATTTATTTACACATTTGTTCTGGATCAAAGTAACTTTCGCCTTGAGGCCCATGGCTAGTGCTTCTTCGTTTTATCCGCCCATTAGATTTTATGCCAGTTTTCGTATTTTGCTGAACAGTTGTTGATAGGGCCAAAGCTCGTACTTGCGAGAGAGGCAATGGTTGATTTTTTTCGTTTTATTTTAGTAATATTTTTGAAACGTGGTTAAAGAATTTGCTAATAATTATTGTTTTGTCAAATTGTTTTTTCGTGAAACTGGAAACCAAATCGGGAAACTTTCCGCACCATTAATCGGGGACTAGTGTTTTCATGACGCCAAGTTTAACGTGACAAGCACTTGACTTAACATTGGTGTCAATGTCAAATTCGAGCTTGACACCAATATCAAGCCAGATCAATGTCAAGTCTATTTAAGTTGACATCAATGTCAAGTCAACTTAAAGGTCAAAGGTCAAATCTTTTTTAGACAAAAAGAACAAAAAATTTTTTCAAAAAATCGCATTTTTGAGCAACAATCAGTAGCGTATTTAGGGGTGGGGTTGGCCGACCCCCCAAGACCGGGAAAAATTTTTAAACAAAGTTTTTTGTAGTACCGACTCTCCCTCCAAAAATCCTAGATACGTCACTGACAACAATAGTCATTTTGGAACTACTGGGGGCCCATTGAAAAAAAGGGCCCCCACTGAAAAAATTTTCAAAAATTTTTTTCTGGAAATGACCCTTCTAGGGGTAAAAGCATGCGAGGAATCTGAATTTGACATTTTCGAAGCGAAAAAACGCTTCCCTGATCCAGGGAAGGCTTGTGTATTTGAGCGAAAAGTCGCAAAAATGCCATTTTTGCATAAAAATCGATTTTTTGGTAAAAATTGACATTTTTTAGCTATTTTTATCAAAAAAGTACTTGACTTGGCATTGACATCAACTTAACTTGTTTTGACATTGGTGTCAATATCAAGCTCAAACTTGACTTGACATCAATGTCAAGTCAAGTTGGTTGACATCGACATCATGCAAACACTGCTGGGGAACCCAACCCTGGTCAGGACCTTTACCATGAAAGTTAGATTTTGTTCATATGTTTGAAAAATTGTATTCTTGTTATTCGTGTTTTAATGTTTGCTGATTTACTGAGTACTCGTTTAAAAATTTTTTTAAATCCTATTTTTGATTTTTTTGTGTTTGTTTTTGTTTCCGGTAATATGATAGCTCATCTAAAACTTGTCACATGTTCAAACGCCCTCTTTTTACACTCGCAATGTTCTAGCAAAGATGTCAACCAACTGACCAAAGCTTATTGTTATCATTGCTGTGGTCAATTGCAATTTTATAATCAAAAATTACATCAAATTTCAAATAAATCATTTTTAATCTGCTATGGGGGAGGGGTTTAAAAAATGTTGACCTGCGGACCCCCCCCCCCTCCTCCATAGCTAGATAGTGGGGGGGGGGAGGGTACTGTAGTTAATTTTTGAAAAATGGTTTGTTGTAAAAATTTTTTAAGCATTTTTGAAAAAAATTCAGGTACGTGGCGAATGTAGTTTCTTTTGTTAAAAAATGTAACACTTTGAGCAAAAATAGTTTATTTTTGCCTAAAAAAAGAATTGCTAACGGATTCGAGAAAATTGCGTGTGAAGTTGGCGAAATTTGAAATCTGTGTATTACAACGAAAATATGTACGTGTATGTTTCTACTATAATTTTTAACTTACTTGTATTAAAAGTTGTTTATTGAAGCGATTAATCAGATAATTTTGAATAATCGCTTCAATAAACAACCTTTAATTGATACAAGTCACAAAGTATGTAGAAACACTGGGGTACATATTTTCGTTGTAATACACGGATTTCAAATTTCACGAACTTCACAGGTTTCACGAATTCATTATCTCGAAACCGTTAGCATTCAGAATTTTAAAAAATGCTCTAATTTTCATAAACTTTTCTAATATCAACAAAAAGAGCAACTTTTTTCCGTTAGGACTGGTCCTTTAAATATTTTTTATATTGATAAAATTGCCTCTTGAAATGAAATAACAACGCTGCTCATGGTGTCAAAAACTTGCAACAAAGTTCCGACTCATTCAATTCTTTATGGCAATGGTTAGAAACTTAGACAATTGACTAACGATGAAAAGACGAATCTCGCTTGCGTGGAATTATTTCTAACTTTTTTACCTTTTTATTTTTTAAAGTAAACGGCATTTTTATAGCTCGCCAAGATGGAAAAACGACACCAAAATTATCAAATCTGAAAATTGGGTTATTGAAACGAAAACATGAATCAGGGTTTTCGTTTCAATAACCCAAAACAATTTCCAAACTTTATGATTTTAATGTCGTTCTATCGTCTTAGTGAGTTATAAAAAATGAAATCTTTCTTAAAAAATAAAAAACAATTTGACGCAAGCGGGACTCGAATTTTTATCGCTAGTTGATTTTCTACGTTTTTAACCATTCGACCATAAAGAATTGAATAAGTTGAAACTTTTTTGCAAGTTTCGGATGCTAATTACTCTTCCATTGGGAGTGGGGGGTGGGGTAACTTTTACAACCAGATCTCCGAAAAAATTCTTTTCGCAAGTTTTTGTAGAAAAGACCCTTCTAGGGTAATTGTGATGCGAGAAATCGATTGCGCGCACTCCCGAAGCTCGAAAACGCTTCTCTGGCTTTCATTCGTGAAAATATGGTCAATAAATGTATATAATTACATAGATTTTACTGTGCTAACAGCAAAATTTTTCACGGATGAAGGTCAAGAAAGCATTTTCAAGCTTCGGGAGTGCACGCAATCGATTCTTCGCATCAAAATTACCCTAGAAGGTTCTTTTCTACAAAAATTTGCGAAAAAAATTTTTCGGAGATCTGACTGTAAAGGTTATAGGAGAGGGTTAAAATTTCAATAAATCCTAAAGAGGACCCTTATGTTTTTGGTTTTGTTGAAGGACAAAAAAAACTTTTTACAATATTGGGAGATTGTTGTCCAAGATTCTCTGAAGGACGATTTGCATATAACATTTTTTCCAAATGGTTACGAGAAACATATGGTAAGTTGTCACTAAATTTTATTAATTGTAAATTTTCCCATAATATTGCTCGTAAATTTACAAAATTCGAAACATCTGTCCAATTTGCGTCATTTGTTATCAGTTATTTTTTTTTATTTTTCCGTGTTAATAAGCTTTAGTGAAAAATA
This sequence comes from Acrobeloides nanus, assembly GCA_900406225.1. NCBI lineage: Eukaryota > Metazoa > Nematoda > Chromadorea > Rhabditida > Cephalobidae > Acrobeloides > Acrobeloides nanus. Next base: position 10,860 of record OZJO01013681.1, on the reverse strand, counting down.
ATATCAATAATTTAGCCGGTTCTCTTCAACATTTCAATCCAAACATGTCAGATGAAGAAGAATAGTAAGACTAGTGATAAGTTTTAAAAATTTAAAAAACAAAATTTTAGTGAGGAGGAGGAGATAGAGGAGGAGGAAGAAGTTGAAGAAGAAGCAGCTCAAGAAGAAGCTCCCGCGCCAGCCGCTGAAGAGCCAGAGGAGCATCAGTAAGAAATTTTTTTAAAAATTCGAAAAATACAAAATAAAAATTTTTTAGTGAAGCTCCAAAAGAGGAAGAGCGGTAAGCTAGTGTGAAAAGTCGCTTTTCCTAAAAATATGCTTATAACTTTTTACTCCGCTATTTTTGCTTTAACAAAACCAGCCTTTAAAATTTTTCTAACAAAAATTTTATTTATAGAAAATTGCGTCCTCCACCACCAAGAGAGGAAGAAAAACCACCAGAGGAGATGACCGAAGCCGAAGTAGCTATTTTGGCCGCAAGAAAACGCAAAGAAGAAGAAGATGCGCACAAATTGCTCGACTACGAACAACAACGCAAAATTGAAAAAGAAAAGATCGAAGAAGAGCTCCGAGAGCTTCGTGAGAAACAAAATCGTCGTCGGCAAGAGCGCGCTGAAGAAGAGCGTGAATTTGCTGCGCGCGCTAAGCAAGCTGAAGAGCGAAGACGCCAAGAAGAGGTAGAAAAAAAAACATAAAAATGCAAAAATATAACAATTTTTTAGGAAGCACATAAACAACAAGTTGAAGCAGAAAAGAACAGACGTGCTGAAGAAAAGATAAAGCGTCAACAAATTATAGCCGGATCATTGTTGGGAGCTGTTGGTACGGGCGAAGGTGCTAATTTTGTTGTCCAAAAAGGAGGTGGATTGCCAGGACAACCTGATGAGCAGAAAAAGAATAAAAGAGGTCCAACCGCAGAACAAATTGCTGCTGCTAAGGTTTCTAATTTTGATCACATTGAAGGGCTCTTATTTTTAGGGAGTATAGACCCCACAGACCCACTTCCCAACTATATTTATGAGAGAGACAAGGGTCTCTAACATAGATCGGCAAGGTGGGGGGACCCTCGATGAGATGGTCTGAAAATTAGGCTGAATGAAGTATAGTAGTAGTTATTAAAGCTTATTAACTATATACCGAATCCCTCAATTTAAAATCCTCGGTTTATATACAATGTTACTATCAGTAAAACTGGTACATGAAATGGTACTAAACAAGCAAGAGTTATGAAATTATTGTGACATATAGACAGTGACAAGCGGTACAAGTTACAATAAGTAAAAATAATCAATTTCGAATTTTGTAAAAAAATTTCGAAATGTTCATTATGTGACAGTTTGAACACTCTGGACAGCCATGGCTATGCCTTTTAACTTAAAAATCATAGGGGCAATAAGTCGGCACAGGGCGGAGCCTCCCTCTACCTACACTTCATCCAGCCTAATTTTTAGTATTTTGGGCTAAAAATTCGAAAATAAAAGCTTTTTCAATAAAATTTTTTTCTAAAAAAATCCCGTGATTAGGACGTTCGAATGAACCATAGGGTGATGGAAATGAATTTAAAATCGATTTTGGGCAAATTTTTGAAGTGTGGGAGCAATCAAAAAACAGCCTGTACATATAAGTTCACCAAATGATTCAACGAAAAAATTTTTTTAGAGTGCCTACATTGCCACAATTAGCCGCAAACCTGATTTGGAGAACATCCTTCCAAACGATCTCAAAGTCGCCATTAAACGACTCCATTCAAGAATCGAGCGCATCATTGGTGAAACTTATGACTTACAACAACGATCTAAACGTCAAGAATATGACGTAAGAATTTTAAAATATGTTTTCTCTCATATGAGTTATGGATTATAAATTTTGGGTTCTAAACAGCGAACTCCCGTACCTGCATAGGTGATGATAGAATGGGAGTAAGGCACCCCCGAAATATGAAAAATTGCCGACCGTCCGATCTGGCAAGTTAAGCAACGTTGAGCTAGCAGGTTTGATCCCGCTAGGATCGCGCACACGGGTGTGGGATGTGATGTTTTGCTCTGGAGGGTCGAGCCTCCGGGCTTACGTTGCTTAACTCTCCAGATCGGACGATCCGATTCTCTACCAATTTCACTATGGAGCTCCAATTGAAAAAATGTTCAATTTTCAAGAATCAACTGCTTTACTCTTCCCCCTCGTCGTTCCGGTCGGTCAGTGCTGTACCCAGGACTTTTTCATTGGGGAGAGGGGGGAGGGTACAAGATCCCAAAAAAACTAAAAGATCAAAAACATAAGAGGGACCCTTTGGATTTTTAACACTTTTTTGGGGGAGGGAGGGTACATGTACATTCTGTACATTCGCTACAGTACTGGGGTATGGCCAGCGTTTGAATCTGTTATGTTAAAGCTGTTGTGTTGTACAACAGAATATTCTGTTACAACACAACAGAAAATCTGTTATACAACAGCTTCAAACTGAATCTGGCTAAGCCACTATTCCTAAATTTTAATTTTCCAAATATTGTGAGCACATGTTAAAAGTTGTTTTTCTTAATGTATTTTTTAGTTGAAAGAATTGGGCGATCGTCAACTCCAAGCTCAACGTAACAAGGCTCTCAGAATGGGAATTGACCCTTCTGAGGCTGGAGATTTGAAGCACCCACCAAAAGTGAATGTAGCTTCCAAATTTGATCGTCAAACTGACCGTCGTTCTTATGTTGATCGTAGAGTTTTGTATGAAAAGGTATAGAATTCCTGTCAAAAAGTGTATAAAATTTAAGTATAAAAAATGAAAGGCAACAATTCTGCGACCAATTTTTATCCTTTGACAAAGTTTTTGTATGAATCTACTATAGATTCAACAAAAACTTTGTCAAAGGAAATAAAACTGGGCATAGAATTTTGTTCAAAAAACTTTTTATTCTGCGGGGATCGAACCCTTTTGTGGAAAATGACCTAACATTCTTTTATTTTGCTAGTCTTGCTAAAAAATTTTTTAACGGACAAAATTTTTAGCCCTATGTCGCACCAGAGCCAAAGATCGCCCATGGTACCGCTAGACCACCAGTAGAGTGGGGCCGAAAGAAGGGTACTGGTGTTATGGATGAAATTGAACAGATTCGCAAAAACTTGGAACCACCAAAATATGTTGAACAAGCTCCAGTAGAAGGCGCTAAGCCACCAGTTGCTCCAAAACCATTGCAAATTCCAACTGACGATGAACCAGCGGTATTTCAATTTTAATAATGCTTAAAAAGTGAATTTTTAGCCAGCAGCTCAAGAGGTCGAAGCTGAAGCCTAAGCTGGTGTTTTTGTTCGAACTATTGCATCAAAATAATTTTTTTATAGAATTGCCATTGTCAATTTTTGGGATTAATTTTTTCAAAAACTTATGCAATTTTTAAGAGATCAATAAAATTTTTATTGTGTCAAAAAATTCAGAAAAAATTACATTTTTGTTACCAACAGACTATATACACAAATAAAACAAGCAAAAACGAGTTAACAATATTTCTAGTCATACCATTCATTTTATGACCCGTATCGGTATGATGTTCATGATGGTCATGCTCTTTTTCAGAGTAAGGTTTTGGCAAATCATATTTCTTTTCGCCGAATGTTGATGGATTTACAGCCTCGGGCGAAGTTATGGGGAAGAAAAAGCTATTTCGGTTCAAATCATGTACCTGGATTTCTAAAAAAAGTTCATTAAAATTACGATGTTTGCCTTTCGGGATCATGGCCAGTGGTAGTTTTTTCTTTTTGTGCATAAGGTCGCAGGTTTTAACCCAGTTAAAAAGTTATAGTCCGATTTCGCCAATACAGAGTGTATAAAAAACCGGAATTTGAGCGATTTTTTCATGTTTTTTCGACCTGAAAGTTTTTTTCAAAAATGACCCTATTAGGCCTAATTTTATGCGGGGAATCAATTGGGCGCATTTTCAACGTTTGAAAAAAACGCGTCTCTGACCCTGAATCAGGGAACTGGAGCGTGTGTATTGAAGCGAAAATAGAAAAAAAAATTTCTTTCTGGAGACAGGGAGTGTTTTGGCGAACAAATCAATTTTGGGGTGTAGGGGTCTAGATAACCAGTGAAACTTTTTCGTCCAATTCCACCAGAAATCGATTCCCCGTGTTGGAAAACCGCCGTAGAAGTGTAAGGCGAATATGCGCTGAATTGGGGAGGGGGGAGATATAGAGTCTGTTTCCAGCCACAATACTAAAAAAGTATCCCGACCCTTGTAAAGAGTGATCCCGTCCGATCTGGCAAATTAAGCAACTTGGGCCCGCAGGTTCGATCCCGCTAGGAGCCAACTCTTTTTTGCAGTGTCCAAAACGGATAAAAAATTTTGCCTAGACGTAATTTTATACGAGGAACACGAATCCGCTGTTATTTTTTCATGAAAAATTTTATAAAAAATAGAAATTTTAATTTTTAATAAATTAAAAATCGTGATATGAGTTCATGTTTTGAGTTAGATTCAATAGAAATTTTACATTTTCAACTTTTACAGTTAAGCTTTTTTTCTATTGAGTCTAACTCAAAACATGAACTCATATCACGATTTTTAATTTATTAAAAATTAAAATTTCTATTTTTTATAAAATTTTTCATGAAAAAATAACAGCGGATTCGTGTTCCTCGTATAAAATTACGTCTAGGCAAAATTTTTTATCCGTTTTGGACACTGCAAAAAAGAGTTGGCTCCTAGCGGGATCGAACCTGCGGGCCCAAGTTGCTTAACTTGCCAGATCGGACGGGATCACTCTTTACAAGGGTCGGGATACTTTTTTAGTATTGTGGCTGGAAACAGACTCTAGCGATTTTTGTTTATTTCCAGTATGCCCTGAGTTGAAAAAATTTGATTATTGACACGAAAACATGCTTTATTCAAAAAGTTAACTCCATTATCCCCTTCGTGAGTACTGTTTACCGTCTCTTAAAAAAAATCATCGAAAATGATTTTTTCTAGCAAGATAAACCCCGGCACATCGATTTACTAGATCTGATATAAAATTTTTTATGGAAAATGCAAAAACTTGTTTTGGACTGGGATTCTACCCTGCGACCATCTATGCAAAAAGAGAGAACACTACGACTGTACCATGCATGACAAGAGGACAAAAGGATTATTTTCAATGGAAAATAATCATTTTTGGAAAATAAGTTATGCATAGAGTATAAAAACTATTCAAAAATAAGTACCATTTGCTTCCGATCGTCCAGTTGCGCCAAAAATAAATAGCTTTTGATTTAAGTTCCATATGGTTTCATTTTGGTTGGGGATTTGTGGAATGATGCTTTGTGTAAATTGGCAGCTGAATCTAGACTCTTCAACATTCCCTCGAACGTCTTTAAAAATTGAACTACGATCGGTCTAAAATTATTAAAGGTTTTAGAGACATAACCAAAATTTGAATTTCTATTCTTGGTTTAGCTTTTCCGTAGATACGGAAACCTCTCCCCCTTAAAATAAACAAGTTCCTCAATCGAATTTTTATCTGGAAAAATGTAGATTTTTCTTACAAGGAAACATTCCCAAGTGTCCGGTCCATAGGTCGGCAAGCTGGGGGGGGGGAGGGGATCCGCGATGAGGTGGTCCTCCACCAAAAAATGACCTTTTTTAGCTTGAGATAGTCTTCTGAGCCCAATTTTTATGGACCATACTGTTCGGCGGGGCCCATGAGGTGGTCCCCCAAAAATGCTAATTAGAAAAAATTATAATGTGCAAAAAGATTTTCGATTCCGACGGGAATTGAACCAACGGTCAAAAACTAAAAGTCCGATGNACACCCAATTTTTATGGACCATACTGTTCGGCGGGGCCCATGAGGTGGTCCCCCAAAAATGCTAATTAGAAAAAATTATAATGTGCAAAAAGATTTTCGATTCCGACGGGAATTGAACCAACGGTCAAAAACTAAAAGTCCGATGTACTACCATTGTGCCATGAGGCTTATTGATTGAAGGGATTTGAAAATCCTAATATTGTGTTGCTATAAAACAAAAATGGATTTTTTCAAAAATTCTCGAGATGTGCATTTTAAAATGATTAAATTCGTTTTCTCCATCATAAATGCTGCCGAATGACATTACTTTCGATAAGGTTGTGACCGGACACCACACGTGTACAAACACTCCCCCAAAATTTCGGACCAGAGCGCGTGAGAAAAAATCATAAGGGTCCCCCTTACGATTTTTCGCGTACGCAAAAATTTTTATCGCGAGATCATTTTTAGGTCGCGCGTGAGCAAAATCTTCAAATTTTTTGACAAAATCATTAGAGGGACCATTATGTATTTTTTTGGCCCGGGTCGCGCTGCACGCGAGCACATTTGTTGTTTTCGCACGGCACGCGACCCCACCCAATTTTGGTGTGGTTTGGGGGAGGTTTGTACACGTGCGCCAGACACTTGAGAATGTTCCTTTGTTAAAAAAACTGTCTCTTTAGAAATCTGTTTTCATTGTAATTGATTTTTAATTAAAAATGATGTGTACGTGAATCATAATATTGAAAGATCAAAGTAATTTACTTACCGAACTCAAATAAACTCGCGTATTTCCTTTACCAACTTTATTATTGTATGACAAGAATACTTCTGGTATAGAGAANTAATTTATCGACCGAACTCAAATAAACTCGCGTATTTCCTTTACCAACTTTATTATTGTATGACAAGAATACTTCTGGTATAGAGAATTCATGATTACTAGGGCCCATTACACATTCACTCACTGCGTCATCGGCCTAAATTAATTATAATTTTATGCGGAGAATCGATTGTGCACATTTTCTAAGCATAAAAAATATCTTGACCCTGATCAGGGAATGGATTGGGTGTATTGACGCGAAAATCGAAAAATTTTCTTTTTCGCTCGTACAGTTGTACCCTGTATTCAGTTGGATGTTTCTAATCTTACCATAACTTGATCTTTACTAAACCCAATAGCGACATATTGCAATAAAGGTTGTGGTTGTAGAACTGTTGCAGCTAGTTGTATAGTTAATTGATTAGGTCCAGAAACAAAGAAAATAACAGCCACAGTACAATCCAAATTGGGGACACAGCCATTTGGTTTGAATAAGCAATATTTTGTTTGTCCACAGCCTTCTTTATTCATGTCGATTTGACCCGATACATAGATAAAGAAAATTTTTATTAATAATAATTTTATCAAAGAGATCGNAAAGATCAATGGACCAGTGACGTAAGGAGAAGGATCGACTATGGGGCACTTCCCCAAAAAGGCTATTTTTTCCCAAAACCTCTTATGGTTGTGGGTTTAAAAAAATTTCAGTCCACTAGGGGGCACCTGCTGCCCCTTGCCTATGCCACTGCCATGGACTCATTTAGATCCCGGACCCAGGGTCCAGACTCCCCGGACTCATTGTTCCCGGATCTGGAGTTTCATAGGGTCCTGTTACAGGACTCCTGTATTACTTGTTTCGAGACTTTTAACTTTAACCTGGATTCGACTGTTAAAGAACAATTTACATTTTTGTTACTAAAAAATAAAACACTTAGAGATAATGAAAAATAGGGCTCGGCACCCAGCCCAATGCACCCAGGCAGCGAGAATCCAGGTTTGGGGGTTCTATAACCCTTTGTTCCCCTTGTTTTAGGATTTTTACCCCTTGGTCCCCCTGTTTGGCGAAAGCGCCAAAAATAACACACCAAAGAAGTAAGCGCGGTGAAAGGAAAATAACAAGCAAATTGGTGAAGAGTGCAAGAGAAAAAGCTTCAAGAAATCGAAGCCATTTAAAGGGGGATAATTTATCGCGACAGGGTCTCAGGAAAAAATGAGTTTTTTCAAAATTTTTCATGAATCATCTTTTTACGGATAATTTTATGCGAAAAAAAAGATTTTTAATACTTTAGTATTTCTTCTACAGGATGACCAGGATCGTGTAACATTTTTCTCTCTAAAGACTTATCCACAATGGTTTTTTTCCATCCTTCATTATCAGGGGTTTTCTTTGTCTTAGTGACTTTTTCTCCTCGAGCCTTGGGAAACGATTGATAAATCACAGATACTTCACCTTTCTCCACTCACTTCTGCCATACCTGGGCATTGTATGACAAAGCTGCAAGCTTTGACCTTCTTCGGAAAATACTTTCTTTTGGGGAATTTCCACTCAGTCGTTATAAAGTACCGCCCCAAAAGAAAGTATTTTCCGAAGAAGGGCTTTATTCGTCGCACAATGCTTGCAGCTTTGTCGTAAATGCCCAGGTATGGCAGAAATGAGTGGAGAAAGGCGAAGTATCTGTGATTTATCAATCGTTTTCTAAGGCTCGAGGAGAAAAAGTCACTAAGATAAAGAAAACCCCTGATAATGAAGGATGGAAAAAAATCATTGTGGATAAGTCTTTAGAGAGAAAAATGTTACACGATCCTGGTCATCCTGTAGAAGAAAACCAAGAGGAAGAACTTGATTTGATAATATATAGGTTTGAAGAATTATTGGATTTTGATAGTGATGAAAATGATGATTTTAGCGATAACTTTGTTGAATAATTTATTTTATCGGACAAAGTTTATTATGATACCACCTTTCCGCTTTTTGGTATAATCCAAAAGTTTACATGATACTAAAGTATTAAAAATCATTTTTTCGCATAAAATTATCCATAAAAAGATGATTCGTGAAAAATTTTGAAAAAACTCTTTTTTCCTGAGATCCTGTTGCGATAAATTATCCCCCTTTAAGGAAGTTTACAAGCCAAAGATTCGTTGGCTGCAATAGAACAGTAGCGTCGACGCTCAAATGGAAAGCGTTGTTCATGTGAAGCAAAAACCAATAGTGAAAGTTCAAGGCCGAGCAGTTCAACAGTTCAACAAACTTTTGCGACTCTTCACGACATGGTGCATCTGGCTAATTTCGAACCCAAAATAGTCTGCTGTGGCAGGACGGCTGCAACCAGCCGATCAACATAACAAGAAATGAATCATCTATGAATGTATTGCAATAAGAAAATGTTATATGAATAGAAAAAATATATAAATATGTCAAAATGAAGAAAAAATTGATTAATGCTGTCGAAATTACTGGCTCATTCTACTACCTTAAATTAAAGCCTGAAAATGATGATACCCCAACTCAAAACATCCCCTCTTCCTTTGAATCACCCCCCCCCCACCAACACGCAAAAAACTTCAAAAGCATAAGACTCCCGCGTACAGTTTCCAAAATTAGTGCCCCTTCTTTCTATGCACGAATGAGTTCAGAGGCCCGGAGATCATGATTCATTTTCATGAGTCATGATAGCCCTAAATTGAGCCCTAAAGCCAGTTTTGTTTCGATCCCAGTGACCGAGACCCAGGTCCGTTCCTCGGCCCGACTGGAGCTGATGGGCCATTGCGTTGGAGCCTTGGCCTTTTTCGGGCTATGGACCGGACACAGGCCTTCAAAGAATACACTCAAGTCTGGTAAACTTCAAAAATTCCCTATAGCTTTTTCAAAAACTTTTATACCTCACTTAAATGAAAGCCATTTTTCTAACAAAAAATAAGACAAATTTTTAAAAGATGGAAATACATAAAGAAACTTCACATGAACAACGCCTTTTTGAAAACCTCTAAACCCCAAAAAATTCCAACTGAGTTCTTATAATAAAAATTCAGCATGAAGCCGCATTTCGCGCGCATATTCCGACCTTGAAGTGAGTCGATGAAGAATGCTTGTTGCATGAATGATTCTTCTTTCTCCCATTCAATTATTGAACTGCGCAATCGCGTCTTGGAACTTGTACATGTCAATTCAATCGCTGATCGTTGTTGTGGCTGATTATACTGAAGGTTGAGAGAGGAAATGTGTATGAGTAACAACTAATTCATATAATATTATAAGACATGGCCAGAGATAAAAGTACTTGTTTTCAAAATAGTAGGGGAGAATTTTTTTGTTGAAAAGTTTGATTTTAATCCGGTTTTTACATCATTCTAATTAGATGTTTATATTTCTTTGCAATTATTGACGGAATTTATTTACAAAACCATTGATCTTTAAGCAGATCCTAGAGTTTTTTGAAAAAATCAATTTTTACTGTTTTACTTTTATTGAAACTTGAAAACGCTTATCTGGCCCTGATTCAGGGAAGAGGTGGATGTATTGCAGAGAAAAATATTGAAAAAATTCGAATTTTCGAAGGAAAATGACTAACAATGGACTTTTGTCGACAGGAAAGCGATTCGCATTGCCGATGAAAATCTTGCTTTATCCAGAGCCCTCAACCCCGGTGACCGGGACCCGGATCCTTTCTTCGACACAGGATCCGCCGTAGCCAGGTTTAGGAGACCGGTCCGATTGGAACTGATGGGCCATTGAGTTGGAGCCTTGGCCTTTTTCGGACCCTGATTTAGGGAATACAAGTTTTTAAATTTTTTAGGGGTATACCCCTCACAGGGATAGTTTTCGTTGATGAAAATAAGAAATACCTTTAAATTTGAGTTTCCTGTATCGAAAAATCCTTAAATACAAAAAATTAGACGATTTGGAAAAATTTGAATATTCGAGCTCTTTATCCCCTATGCCCTAGATATTTGAGTGTTAAATTGTTATGTTCTTCAAAAGAAACTTTATTCACTCTGCAAAATGAACATTTGAAATTAAAATCACATTTTCTCGTTTTAATATTGAAGGCTGATATGAACTTATTGGGATTTCTTCATTGGCAATATGTTTAGCTTGCTTGGCTGGAATGTTGCCAACTTGTTCAAAAAACTTTTGTTCCTCCCGACAATGCTTCTGCTCCTCCTGACATAAAGAAATACAATAGGAAATTATTGCACTAATCAGACTAATAATCAGGGATGCTAAGAACATTTTTTGAAAATCAGCAAGTTTGACTTCAAAAATCAGATTTTAGGAGCAAAAA